>GL380067.1:0-69525 GCA_000143925.2 Caenorhabditis brenneri
ATTTTCCGTTTTGTGGGCCACTTTGTGTCCCTTTTTTCTCCGGGCCCCGGGGGAGATTTTTGAGGGATTTATCCACTTTGTGAAACACAGTATTTTCTCGTTCTAGTGGAGAAAAGGCTTGAAAATTTTTTTTTCCCACAGATTCATTTTTTGGGGGGCACCTCTCTTGGGTGGGTTGAAGGGTAAACCCCAAAAATTCCTTTTTTTGCTCGGGCCCGGGGCCAAAAGAAGTCCTCCAAAAAGGGGGGGAAGGTTTTTTTTTTGGGTTCAAAAGTTTCTTTGGAATTTTTTAACAGAGGGTTGGTGGATTTTTTTCCAGGAGGAAACCATTGGGGGGGGGCCCATTTTTTTGGGGGGCAAACCGGAGGGGCCCCCAACCCCCCATTGGAACCATTGAGTTCGTGTTTGGAAGAAGTTCGCATTTTTTTGGGCCCCAAAACCGAACCATGGGGATTGAAGGTGAGGATTTGCCAAGGCCATTTCTCAAAAAAAAATAATTCTTTTTTGGTGGGTTTCAGACACTTCCCGAAACAAAATTCAAGAGGAATCTTGAAAGAGTTCCCGGGGCATCTCTGAATAACTTGAGAAAACGTCGCGAACTCACGTCAAACTTGAAATTGAAACGGTTATTATTGGAAAAAATGAAAGAGAAAAACCAAGCAGCAGCCAAGAAACAGGCAAAATTTGAGCGCGATTGTCATAAATCCTCACAAGAAATCATAAAACTTGGTTATTGGCAAACACACACTGACATTAAGACTGGGCTAGCAAAATGCGCAACGGAAAAAGATAAAAGAGAATCGATTCTAAGTCAACTTCGTTTCAGAAAACTCATCATTAAACAAGAGCCCCCATCCCCAAAAATTTTCGCAGCTTCGGCTAATTCAAAGCCCCTCCCTCTCACTCAGCTTATCGCCAACCTCCAGCTTCTCATGGAAAAAAGTATTGCTATCCGTCAACTTCTCCTGGTTCATCACCAGTTCATCGGAAAGAAGTTTATCGACTATCGTGCTACAAGAGCAAGGAAAGATTCATCGAAAAGAGGGACTGTTGTCGATATTCGCTTGTCCGGCTCGAAAAAAGTGATCACTCTTCAGTAGGGTTCCGCAAAAAGCAGAATCATGAAGCAAAGCTCACGTGAAGCCTCAATGAAGCAGCTTCATTTGAATCTTTACTGAATCGGCGTCATGCTTCACTCTGCTTCATTTTCAATTTCGATGACCCCGCGTCATTTTTCAAAAAGCTCATAATGTCAAAAAAGCTCATAATGCTTCATTTGAATCTTGAAAATTTACACTGTAAAGTGACGTTTCGAACAAAAATAGGGCAGAAAAATATGTTTTCCAAAAAAAAAACATTTTTTCAAAAAATGGAAATTAACGACGTGAGCTTTTTGAAGCACAACCAAAAGATTCACTTTTTGAAAATGAAGCACAATGAAGCATTCGAAAGCTTCAAAAGCTCATAATGCTTCATTTTCAAAATTTTCATGCGGAACCCTACTCTTCAGTACACAGATGAAAATGATCAGACCAAACTTGATTTTGTATATTTCACTGAATCTCTTGATTCGAAAAGCATTGTTTTTGTAGAAGATTAGCAGTTTCTTTTTTTTTCGTTCTTTTGTTGAGTTCCACTAACATTTTGCGCTTTTCCTCGATTTTTCCGACCAAAACCTCATCGCACATGAATATTCACGAATATTCTTGTCAGAACTGATGATAAATTACGAAATTTCAACCGAAAATTCTGTTATTTTTTGAAAATAATTTGTTCTTCATCTTTTTTCATGTTTTCTTCTTCAATTTTCCTTTTGCAGTCCCGTTCCGTTGAATATTCATGCGTTTTGAGGTCTTTTGATCTAAAAATCGATTAAAATTAGATTTTCAATAAATATGTTGGGTTTAAACTTATTGATTTACCGATCCGCCGAGGAAAATGGAGAAAAACTGAAGAAAATCGCTAAGAAAAACCAACAGAAAAAAATTCAAGGTTTTTCTGCGCCGCAACCTTGCAGCTGCCAAGCCCCGCCCATTTTTCCGCGCGCCCGCAATGAGAGTGTAGAAAAACAGTAAATTGAGGGGTGTAGAAGACGTGCTATAAATCGGGTTGGGATGAATATTTTTTCACAAAAATTTGGGAATGTATTTGTACGAAGACTGGGAACACTATAATATCAAATACTAAAGATAAAAATTTGTTTGAAAATTATGTTGTGGTCCCTAGCTAAAAGATGGAATTTCATATGACCAGATGTGCCGTTGAATTCTTCACAGTTTGGTCCAAAAATCAGGACGAAGTCTTCATTTTGAGAAGAGTTGTAGTCGAAATACTGGAAAATTTTATTCTGAGCAATTCCACAAGTTTGAGCATAACTCGGCTTAAAATCAATATTTTTGATTTCTGAAAACTGTACATAAGATCCACAAAAATGTAAAAGTTTATTCCAAAAAATTCAAAATCACTGTTTATGAAGCCTGGCTTTGGCTTTATACGGATACGGATTCCTATACACATTTCCACGATTCGGGCACTGACAATAGCCAGCGTCGGGACCCGGTCCTCCAGGTAGTCCCGGCTCTCCCGGTACTCCATCATGTCCCTGCATCCCAGGATATCCAGGTTTCCCTTCAGGACCTGCTGGTCCTGGAAGACCAATTCTTCCAGGTTTCCCACTGAGTCCAGGTTGTCCCTCCTTGCCGGGGAATCCAATTCTGCCCATTCTTCCCGGCATTCCTCTTCCTTTCTTTCCATCTCTTCCCGGTAATCCTGGCTTCCCATCCTCTCCAGGTCTCCCTGGGGTTCCAGCATTTCCAGGCTCCCCTGGTCTTCCTGGCTTGCCATCCGATCCTCGATACCCTGGGTTCCCGGGTTTCCCGTCTGGTCCTGGAAGCCCAGGGGCACCGTCTCTTCCTGGATAGCCTGGGAGCCCGGCAGGACATCTGATGCAGTCTCTCTCGGGTAACGGGCAGTGAATCGGTTCATAGATTTGGGTGTTATCGGCTCCTGGAGCTCCACGCGATCCTGGAGTGCCGGGGGAGCCAGGGTTGCCCGGTGCGCCTGAAAAAGTTATTCTTCAAAGTCGCACAACCTCTTAAAACAGCAGGGTAACTATCCTATCCGAAAAATATGGATTTTAAGAAAAAGAAAAAAAGATTTGACCACAAGGGGGGTTGAACCCGGGTTGCGAAATTGGAAGTGAAAAGCGCTAACCGCAAGGTCACCGGCGAGGGAGAGGGGGTGGGAGGCAATTGGCAAGAGAGACGGAGGGCGCGCAGCGTTCGAAAAAAAAAGGGGACTGTGGCCTAGTGGCTAGTGCCTTTGCTATTGAATCTGACATCCCGGGTTCGATCCCCCTCGGGGTCAATTATTTTTTCTTTTCTTTTTTGTCTTTCTCCAATACTAACCTGGCGGTCCTGGCGGACAAACCGGTTTCGTCGGCTCACACTGACACCACGCGGGAAGTGCTCCATAAGTGTGCCTCTTCTTTTTCAAATGACTCTCAAATGGATTCCGTGGGGCTCTGGAGGGTGGGGCGACCGAGGACTGCACATCCATCATGTCGTGCCACGCAGGATCCGTTTCGAATTGGAACACTTTGATCGACTCGTTGACCTGGGGAATGGGGGCTTTGAAAATTGTATTCGAATTTTCGAAATTGGCTCGGTGGCCTAACTTTCTCAAATTTTTTGGTTTTCTAGGCCACTATGCCACGATCATTTTCCATTTTTCAGAACTCAAAAAGATTGATTTCGAGCCGAGTTATTCTGAATTTTGTGGAATTGCTCAGAATAAGAATTTCCAGTATTTTGGCTGTAACTCGGTTTAAGATCAATATTTCTAGCTGGTTTTTGGACCATTTTGTAGAGAATTTTAAGACACATCTAGTAATATAAAATTCACTGTACCGCATGAAAATGAGTTGGTGGCCTAGGTTTCTCAAAATTTGGTTTTCTAGGCCACCATGCCGAAATTGGGTGGATTCTGTTCCAAATGACTTCGTGATCGTTTTCCACTTTTCAGAACTCAAAAAAATTGATGTTGAGCCGAGTTACGCCAGGTTTTGTGTAATTGCTCAGAATAAAAATTTTCAGTACTTTGGCTGTAACTCGGCTCAAAGTGAAGATTTCTAGCTGGTTTTTGGACTAAAATTTCAGGTAATCGGAAGACGCATATACACTAACCTGAATCTCAATCTGATTCATCTCCTGAAAAAGTCCATGAAGTACCACCAGGCAGCTAACAATTGCAGTCAACGAGCATGCAGTGGAGACAGCAGCGACCGCTTTCACCTCCAACATCTTCTTAGTCAAGGTTTCCTAATTTCATACCTTATATACCCCCATCATTATAACTGGTTCCTCATTGCAAAATGCATTAAGTAAATTGCCGTGCGGAACCGAACGAAACTTCTTTGTCCTTGTCTCCTCCTTACTTAAAACCATAAAATCCAATTTGTGGAAGGAAGGGAAGTGTCAAATGGGATATTCTTCAAATTTTTTTCTTTGAAGCAAGTCTTTTTGTCGGTGGCAGAAGTGGACCACATTTGAATTGATGGGGTGGGGAGTGGGGGAGCCCCCAATAACGGGGTCACCAAAACAAAGGGGAAGATTTATTGGTGGTTAGGAGAGAATCAAATGATAGCGGCTCGGAACAGAAAGACTATGGAATACAAAACTGACAATTACCCGTCGGAGGCGCAGCACTACTCTTGAAATACAGTGAAAATCGGAAAAATAACATGTTCCGACAGTACTGGCTTGGTGGCCTAACTTTCTCAAAATTTGGTTTTCTAGGCCACTCTTGGGGTTTCTGTTCAAAATGACTTTTTGAGCATTTCAACGTTTTCAGAATACAAAAATATTGATTTTCAGCCAAGTTATGCTGAATTTCGTGAAATTGCTCAGAATAAAATTTTCCGGAATTTCAGTTATAACTCGGCTGAAAATGAAGGTTTCGGCCTGGTTTTTTGACCAACTTGCATAAAATTTGAAGGTGCATCTGATCGTATAAAATTCATCATTTAGCGTGAAAATGGGTTGGTGGCCTAACTTTTCCGAAATTCGGTTTTCTAGGCCACAATACTAAATTTGTGTGGATTCTATTTCAAATGATTTCTAAGTCATTTTACATTTTTCAGAACTTGAAAATATTGAATTTCAGCCGAGTTACGCTAAATTTCGAAAAATTGCTCAGAATAAAAATTTGCAGTATTTCGACTATAACTCGGCTCAAAATGAAGATTTCGGCCTGGTTTTTGGTTCAAATTGCATAAAATGCAAAGACGCATCTGATCATATAAATTTCAAAAAAAAATTTTGGTGGCCTAACTTTCTCAAAACTTGGTTTTCTAGGCCCCTGGGTGTTTTTTTGTTCCAAATGACTTCCCATAAATTGATAAATTATTTTTATTTCCCGGGGGTGCCCTACCATCCCTCTCCGTCCTTCCTATCTATTACCGATCTACCTCCTCCCCCTCATCTCCTTCTATCTTCTCCCCTGTCCTCTTTGAATCGCGTGTGGTACCAAACAAAGCCGCCAGTCTAACCTAATCTTTCTCTAGCACCCTCTCACTTTTCCACACTATTTCGTGACGGGTGGCACGCGCCAAATTTGAAATTCAACGGGGGAAGATGAGTGACAGTGATGAGGGAAGGGGAGGCACTCTACGGGAGATCTGTGTGTGTTTCTGTTTCTATTTCTACAGTTCATTTCATTTTCCTCATTTTCTCTCTTTTTTGCTTGATGATGAGGTTTTTCGTTTTCGCACCCCACCACCACATACCTTAGCATACCATCTTCATTGTGACCTCGTTTTTGCACCCAATTTGATCATAATGGGTAAACTAACGGGATGAAAACAGGGCTACTGTAGGTTTTTGAATTTGAAATTTGCATAATGTTTACTGTATATACGCTTTGAGTTAGTCAAGGATAGCTGAATACGAATTTTCGAAGTTTTCCCTGAATTTCTGAATTTTCGGATTCCCGCCATGATTTTCGAATTTTTGAATTCCCACCAAAATTTTCGAATTGGAATTACTGTAGGTAGTAGTACGGGCCAAAGAAGCTGTATTTTTGGAAAATCTCAAGATCTGAAAATTCAAATTGATATATCAAAAAATCCTCTATCGTTTGGTATCAATATCATCTAGGGTTGTATCTAAAAAAAAGTAGATCAAAATCCGAAAAAAATTAATTAGCAGTTCCAAATTTTCAACACTAACTTTCAGTTTTCCTCGTTTTTGACCTATACTGTCTGAAACAATTCTATATAAAATTTATACCAATTGATAGAGAATTTTTTGATCTACCGATCGGTACAAATATTATATAGGATTGATGGTCAAAAATCGGAAAAAATTAAAAAAAAAACTGAAATTTAGCGATCTACAATGTTCAGATTCTCTCCGAATTTTGAATTCTGAGGACCAAAAAAAACTCTCTATCTTATCTTCCTCGTCAAGCAATAGCGCCTTCAAGTCGTCCGTAACACACATGTGTTACTAATTTCCCAATTTCAAAGGGATTGAGCTCAAGAATACACGAATCAGCCGGCCAAGCTGACCCTGTTGTGGATCAAACCCACCAAAGCTATTGATCCTGGAAATTTCTGAGAAATTGTTGTTTTGAATAGATGTGTTGACTCAATCTTTCTGAAAATTGATGCATTAATCGACCATAAAAATGGAGGTTTTTTCCTTATTTCCGATTTTCATTTCGATTTCATAACCGAAAGAAAGTGCAGAAGAAGGGGGCTTGTGCCAGATGTTCCTCCCTCATAGTGACATCATCATTCATTGCTTACCTACTCACCAAGGCTTTATTGGTTGATCATTCTTTTCTAGAGACCTAAACCTAAACTAGACACCATCATGTCTGACTGTTCCTACTGTACCTGTACCTTTGATTCCAAAGCTTGCGATCATGTTTCTCCTAACTGTTCCACAAGCTGAGCTTCTAGGTCAACACTAACTTCCAAATCACTTTTGACTTTCCAGAACTCGAAAATATTGATTTTGAGCTGAGTTATACTCAAATTTGTAGAATTGCTCAGAAAAAAATTTTCCAGTTTTTCGACTATAACTCGGCTAAAAATGAAGATTTCAGCCTGGTTGGACCAAAATGTAGGAAATTTCGAAACGCATTTTGCCATACAATAAGCAGGATTCGCAAAAAATGTCCTGGGTGGCCTAGCTTTGGTGTCCTAGGCCTCCATCCGAATTTCCTACTGTAACTCTCCCCCTCTACCCATTTCACTAACCTTAAGTTCAAAATTAGTCATCTAAGATTTGTTGTACTTCCTCCTCCCCCCACTATTTCAACAAAACTGCTTCGTTGCCCATTGCATCTCCGGGCCCTTCGTCGGTTTTTATTCAGAGAGAGAGAGAGAGAGACGCGCCCCGAAAATGCCAGATGTGCGGTTCTTCGGGGGGTGATGGAGAAGGGGACGAATAGGTGTCTGCCGTCTATTCCGATCATGTTGAATTTCTTAGAGTGGAGACGGTTGAAATTTTAGGGGAAGGAAGAGAGAGAGAGAGGGAGATGTGAAAAGAAGAAGCAACAGAAGAAAGGATGGATGGGAGCATTGATTTGCTCTGTCCTTGAGAATGGTTAGGGATTATTTTCTATTGAGGGTGCCCTTAGAAGTTTTTAAGACCTGAAGTTCAGAGTCGAGGTACCCTTATTTCATCTAGCTTCAACGTTTAGGCTTCTAGACGCCCTATGACCCCTCGGGGCACTGTAATTCACAAATTATTTTTTGTTGAGGCTTACAGAGCTGCATATCTGTAGAAACTAGGGCCTGAGCAGCTCCAATTTTCCTTCATTTCCCTCTGAATCATCATCGGATGCTATCAGCTATTTTCAGTTTTTATTTTATTTTTGGAGCAGGTTTTCTAGAACAACCTGCTATGATATTTATACCAATCGACAGAGAATGTTGGTCAAAAATCGGGAAAAATGAAAAAAAATACTTTTTTCCACAAAACTTTAGTTTGTCGAGTTTTTCGCATGTATTTTCTGAAACGACTCTATATGATATTTATACCAATCAATAGAGAATTTTTCGATCTACCGATTGGTATAAACATCATATAGAGTTGTTGGTCAAAAATCGGGAAAATGAAAAAAAAAACAACCTTTTTCCACAAAACTTTAGTTTTTTTGAGTTTTTGGCATGCATTTTCTGATACAATCCTACATGACATCTACACCAATCGAGAATTTTTTTGATCTACCGATTGGTACAAATATCATGAAGGGTTGTATCAGAAAGTTCATTTAGTACTGAAAACTCGATTTTCCTCGTTTTTCAATTTTTTCGCCTAATTTTTTCGGTTAACAACCATATATAAGATTGATATCAATCAATTGCAACTTTTTGACCTATAAAGTTTTTTTCAGATTTCCGATTCCTAAAATAAGAAGTCCAGTTTTTCGAAACTCGGATCGTTTTTTGAAGTTTTTGTTTAGGAAGCCTAGTTTTCTTAACTTTGATTTTTTAGGCCACCAAAATTGAAAAAAAAAATTGAAGTCTAGGAAATCTTTTCGATTTTGTTGCTTCAAGATTATGTTATTCTGACCTCCAAGTGGTCTCAGAAATCAATCCCATATGCCGTTTTGTTTTCCTTTCTTTCTGCAGACCCAAGGTCCCCAAAACATTTTTCTTAACCCTCTAAAAGAAAACAAATATTTCTTCATTCTTCATTTATTCTCTAATGGAAAATAGTTTGTTATATTCGGATTTTTTGAATTTTTGATTTCAAAATTACGTATTGGATACTTAGGAATAACTTTGTTTAAATTTTCGAAGTCTCAGTGACTATTACTACTACTACTAGCCTAGTTCATTACCAAGAATAAATTGAATCTCCTCTCTATTTTACTCATCTCAGAGATGTCACTTTCAGGCAAATAGACAGATAGACAAGGGGTGACAAGAACTAATTTATTTCATTTCAAATTAAACCACCACATTCTTTTCTCGGTCCCAACGCAGCAAAAATGGTATACGGTAGTTTTGGTTTCCTTAGACCTAGATTGAATTTATTTAACCGTGATGACGATTTAAAATAGAGGCACTTGAAAAATATATGTGTATTTGTTAGTTAGACGGTGGCGGTACCTTTGATGATGGGATGGCTTTACCGCATCCCTCCTTCTCCCCTTTAATGGGGGAGGGACAGGGGCGCAGATGGTGGTGGAAATGAGGGTTTTTTGGAGGGGTTTGCACTTTATTTTTTGGGCTTTTTGTTCGAAAGTTCGGTTTTTTTTTATTTTTTATTTCTAATTAAATTCTTACTCTCCTTGTGAACTTCCTCGTGAAAAATTCAGGCCCAGATGTAGGTAGGACCCGTTTTTTTGAGCAGGTAGCACTCATTTTTTTGAATGATCTAGTTTTCGAATATATGAAGTTTGTAGATCAAAAAGTGCTTTATTGATTGATACGAATTTCATATAGGATTGTTACAGAAAATCAGGTTTAAAGGTGGTAGAACATGAAAAAAATAGTTTTCCTGAAATTACAAAATTAGATACCACTGGTGGGTCCGAACTCAGGGCCAGACTGTCGCATCACCAAACGCGCTACCGGCTGCGCTAAGCGGCCGGAAAAGCGTGGCAACAAGGTTCGCATATAAGTGCCGGAGGAGAAAAAAGTCCCCGAAAAGTCCCCGTAGACTTTCATGTTCCACCACCTTTAAAGTCGAAACTCGAGTTTTTGGTACTAAAATTTCGATTTTCCGGGTTTTAGACTTTTTGGTCTACTTTTTCTCATACAACTTTATACGATATATATACCAGTCGATAGAGAATCTGATTTTATATGAAGTTGTAAAAATTTCATATAGGGTTGTATCAGAAAATGTGGCTGAAAAAGTTGAAAACCTGAGTTCTTGTGAAACAGTGGATTTTTTTGTTTTTGAGATTTTTGAGCAACTATTTTTTTGCTAAAACCTTCTATGATATTTATACCGAACGATAACAATTTTTTAGGTTTCCAGATGCAACAGAAAAAGTTTGAATAACTGGTACTTCCGATGAAGTCAGCTCTGATTTGAATTAAATTTTTTTGAAGTCAATTCGAGACATTTTTCGGTCATAAGTGTTTTTTTTCAATAGTTACATCAGATCACTGACGTAAATTTTTTTATCTCAACCCGTTGGTATGTACCTACTAAAGTTGAACGATAATTCAATTGATTTACTTCTAGCTACCTATGTGTATGCGTGCCAATACTTTTTCACACATGTATATACGTCTGAAGTTGATAGTGCTCAAAAATTCTATTTAGTTTCTGATTATCTGATTACGTAGATTTTGTATACATTCTCTAGCTTCTGTAGTTTCTAAAAATCAATGAACTTTGAAAGATCCTCAAAGTTTCGAGGCCTATTTTTCTCGATTTTCTCTCATGAGTGGGTGTTTATTAGCTTGAAATGAAATTGTTGTACATTTTGTTTTTATACTATAGATCATTGGGCAAGACAAAAAGCAAATATTGAGGAGCAAACTATTTTGGGATTTGAACTTTTTCTTTCAATTTTTTATGACATTTTGGTATAAAAAACAATCCGAAATCTTCATTTTGAGCCGAATTATAGTCAAAATACTGGAAATTTTTATTCTGAGCAATTCCACAGAATTGAGTGTAACTTGGTTCAAACTCACGATTTTTGAGTTTTAAAAAAGGTGGCCTAGCTCTGTGAAGCTAGGCCACCATGTTTAGTTACCGTAGTCCTGAGGCTCCACCCCCAAAAACTTTTCTTATTAATACTCAATTTCTTTCTTTTTCTCTCTCTCTCTTTCTCCACAAAATCTCATTCAATTTTGCACATAACATATCCACAAGTACACATATTCTCTTATATCTATAGTTCTGTGTCCCTACCCCCTTAATAAAGAAGAACACCCCATTCTTCTTTCGTCGTTTTTCTACAACAAGCAGCACATAATATCATCTCGGTTCCTCTACCCCATCATCATTCTCATCCAACCAATACCACCAATTCCATTCGATATGTTAGTTTGTCCAGCTGCGCACCCCTCCTATACCAGAGTGAATGGGAGGGGAGAGAGGAAGCTATGTGTCTACTACATCTATTTCTCTCTTCACATCCATTTACTATCACCTCGAAATGGCGATTTTTATCCTGGATTTTTTGTCAACTTCCGGTTATCTTGTTGGGGGTTTGGGTTACTGTACTTTCCAGATTACTGTAATTAACGGGATACTGTAGCTTTGAATTTTTTTCAACTTGCTGTAGAAATAGTCCCTTTTTTCATTATTTTGCTGGCTTCCGGTAACTTTATTTAGGAGATTTCCAAGGTTTTCTGTACCTTTTGGACCTAGGATTACGGTACTCTCAGAAAATTTTACAAATTTTTTTCCCGAATTTGAGAGTCATCCAAATAAAAATGATTGTGTCATTTATGCTTCCGGTAACCTTATTTACGGATTTTTTTCGGGTTACTGTACTGTCAGGGTTACTGTAGTTTAGGAACATTTAGGTCGTTCTTACATAACTTTTATGTTTTTTGGTTTTCCGGTAACCACACCTGGAAGAATCACAGGTGAAAAAATGAGTTACGGTACCTAGGATTACTGTAGCACACTGAAATGATAATGAAAAAATCCGACAGTGCCTGAAGGATTACTGTAGTGTTACAGCCATCTTTCACGCATCTCAAACTATCAAAAGTTATTTCCAATCAATTTATTTATGGTTTCTGAACAGTTTGGTTTGGTGGCCTAACTTTCCCAAAATTTGGATTTCTAGGCCACCATGAGAGGCTTCTGTTCCATTTGACTTGCCGATCATTTTCCACTTTTCAGAACTCGAAAATGATGATTTCGAGCTGAGTTATGCTAAATTTTGTGGAATTGCTCAGAATAAAAATTTTCACTATTTCGGAAATAACTCGGCTGAAAATAAAGATTTCAGCCTGATTTTCGGACAAATCTGTGAAAAATATGAAGAGGCATGTTATCGTAAGAAAATTCCAAGAGCTTCCTAGAGAAAAAGTTCCTATTTTCCCCAAAGTTATTAGGCAAAACTGTGTATGATGCCAGCTGTTTGTTGCAGCTGCAAATGCGCTCTGATGATAACTATATAAAAGCCTTCTAATAGAATCCACAGCTTCCTATTACCTATGGATACGCAACCGATCCCATTGTTCTTCTATTCAAAAATTACGCAACCGTACCCCCTAGACATCGAGACTAGGTGTCACCAACACACCACCCAGCTTACGTAACAATCCTTTTTTGTTTTTTTTTCTCGAGGAAGGTCGTTAGTAAGAAGAGGAGAATGAAATAAAACAAGGAAAGGCTAGGAACGGTGATTCAGAATTTGTGAAGAAGAAGTTTTCGGGAAGGAGAAGGACAAATGGGTACTGTAGCTTTGCTAAATCTCCGTCTTGTATATAAGTTTGTGAGGTAGAATTTTCTAGGGACCTTAGATGCGCCTTTTTGCGAATTGGCCCTGAAACCAAACCTAATATTTTATTCTGAGCAATTACACGAAATCGAGCCTAACTTGACTCGAATTCTATCTTTTCGAGTTCTGTGAAGTGGGAAGTGACCGGGAAATCAATTGGAACAGAATCATTGTAATGGCCTAGAAAACCGAATTTCGATTAGTTAGGCCACAAAACTTTCTTCATTCTACATCTTGAATTTTGCATGACTAGATGCGTCTTTAACTTCTCTACAAAATGATAAAAAACCTAACCGAGAATCTGTATTTTAACCCGAGATATAGTCGAAATACTGGAAAGTTTTATTCTGAGCAATTTCACGAAATTTAGCATAAGAAAGCTCAAACTTGACATTTTTGAGTTCTGATAAGTGGAAAATGATTGGAAAGTCATTTGAAACATATCCTTCTCAAATTTAGCATGTGATTTTTCGCTGTCTTATTGACTTCGACCTGGGGGTTCTTTTTTCCCAAAGTTTCCCATACCTATCCATCTAACCATCACAATGAAACCTAATCCTCCCAATCTTTTCGCATAGATTAGTATATCCTCACAGTGTGTGCTCCTCAATTGTTGACATTCCATCAATCATGCACTCGATTATGTGACTTGTCTTCACGATGACTTTTGCAAATACCACTTAGTTATTGTTAATAACTTTTTTTACGGACCTGGCATCATATTTTACGATAGTAGTTTATTTTGCCTTTTTCCCCACAATTTTGGGGGTCTTCTACAGTGATTTTTATGGTTTTTTGAAGTTTTTATCATTAGAGCGCACTTTCTAACTTTTTTTTCGATTTTCTAGCGTAAGTCACCTCTCCCCCCCTCTCTCTCACTATCTCGAACACCGCGCGCTGCTCATTTCCCTCTACCCTTGCTGTCGTCGATGTGCCGCGTGGCCTAGTGGTTAGGGCAAATACTCATATGCTACCATCTCATATGCTACTTTTCTCATATGCTACTTAGCTCATATGCTACCATGACTCATATGCTACCTTTTCTCAAATGCTACCGATGGCTCAAACGCTACCAAAATCTCAAATGCTACTTTTGCTCAAATACTACCAGGGATTTTTTTTCAACTTTCATTCCACATTGTTTGCCGATGAGCAGGAATTGAGTTTTTGGCTCTATATGAGTATATTTGAATTTTGTCACTGATACGGAGATTTTTGTCACTCTTTTCTGCAATTTTATGAGTAAAAAGTGATTGAATCACCATAGAGAACAATAGTTGACACTTTGGAACCGGTTGAAACCATTTTTTGAAAGAAGTGAAAATCAATTGGAAATCGATAATTTCACCGGAAAATTGACTTTTAGCCTCCGGAAAAGCTTGCTTCCGTGTTTCCTAAGCCTGTGTTTCTAGTGGCTCAACTCGAAAAAATTCCAAAAAGTTCCAAAAAAAAAACCACTTCCAAAAACAGGCTTAGGGAACGAACGCGCTGAGAGCAAAAAACTCAATCCGAGCTTATCGATAAGCAATGTGGAATGGAATTTGAAAAAAAAACGCTTGTAGCATTTGAGCCAAAGTAGCATTTGAGATTTTGGTAGCATTTGAGCCATCGGTAGCATTTGAGAAAAGGTAGCATATGAGTCATGGTAGCATATGAGCTAAGTAGCATATGAGCAAAGTAGCATATGAGATGGTAGCATATGAGTATTTGCCAGTGGTTAGCGCTGCGGTGCTTCGATTTTGCATACCCGGGTTCGATACCAAGTGGGGTGGAATCTTTTTTACTTTTTTTGGGAGCATGGATTTCATCTTTCGAGGTGTATATACTTGATTCTCCTTCACAAACCTGTCCTAAAACCCCAAAAACCCCTAAACTCCTCCTCATAAACTCCTAATCTCCCCCTTGGACATACCGACAAACAGATTCCATAAAAACGCCGATTTATTGGCGGGAATCCTCCTCGCCCGAATTTTAAACTCCTTTTGAATCAGTTTAAAGACAAGATGGTGGGTCGTAAAAGGCGGGGCGAAGACCCCCAAGGCCACGGACACCGGTTGGGACAGATGCGTTTTCCCGCCATATCCCCACCAAAGAAACGAATGAATGATGATTTACGACGTGTTGCCATTCTATAGAAAAATGCGGAATAAAATTGGGGAAGCTTTATGAGATAGTTTATGAGCCCTAACTTCGTTTTGGAGGCCGCCCTTGGGGGTGGGGCTTGTCATATCTATCCGTATGTTGGTTTGTCCAGATTCCCGAAATTTCTCGTTCATGCGCCTTTAATGTATAGCCTAAACTTTCCAAAAATAAACCCAAGAATCTTCGAGAACCGATCAAAAATTTCGAAAATCACCTGCCCCCCCCCTTGTTTTCAAATCCCTTTTTCCACCCAATTTCTTCCAAACGGGTCACCACCAATTTCTCTAACCACCCTCCTCAATTTCCACACTATTTCTGTCAAAACCTCTTAAATGGGGTGACAATTGTAGGGCGATCGTTCGTCACAGCATGTGCTACTGTATCCTCATTGGAATTAGCATAAACGGGTAAGGAGAGGGATGATGAGGTGACAGGTTGTCTGTGTGTCCACTTAACACCTCTTCTGGGATTAGGGGGGAGATTTTGATATACTTTTTTGAATGCAAAATGGGTTAGATGATATGTGAGTTTGCTCGATTGACAATTTTTTTTTGTTTAAGGTTTTTTAGGCTGTTTAGGCTTCCGCTTAAGATTTTTAGGCTGGAGTGTTTAGGTTCAGGTTTCTTTGGCTTCGACTTCTTAGGCCCAGGTGCCTTGGGTTTACTTTTCTTATGCTTAGGGGTTTAGGCTTCTTAGGCTTAGGCTGTTTAGGCTTTTTAAGCTTCGGCTTAAAGGTGGTGGAACATGAAAGTCTACGGGGACTTTTTGGGGACTTTTTTTCTCCGCCGGCACTTATAGGCAAACCTTGTTGTCGCGCCTTTCCGGCCGCTTAGCGCAGCCGGTAGCGCGTTTGGTGATGCGCCAGTCTGGCCCTGAGTTCAAACCCACCAGAGGTATCTATTTTTGTAAATTGAGAAAAATTATTTTTTTCATGTTCTACCACCTTTAAGACTTTTTGGCTACAATTTTCAGGTTTAGGCTTCTTGGGCTTCGACTTCTTAGGCTAAGATCACTCAGGCTTACATTTCTGAGGTTTGGGCTGTTCAGGCATATTAGGCTGAGGCTTAGGCTTTCTAGGCTTAGGCTTAGGCTTCTAAGGCCTAAGCTTCTCAGGCTCCAGCTCCGCAAACTTCTTATTTTAGGTTTGAAAATTTTCTCTATTTTTGACTTGAACTAAAACTCAAAAGTAAGTTATCTCTAGCAAGTTGCGATTCCATAGTGTGCAATCTAACTTGGTGATATTTGCTCATCCACCTCCATGTATAACCAGAAAGCCTCAATTATTACCTAATCCAGGTACACTTGACTTGGTGCCCTATGTATACATTTGGAAGTAGGACTTGGGGTGGGAAGTCTAATGTTTTTTTTTGGAATGGATTTAGGGATATACATGGAGCCTAAATAATTAGTCAGGGAGTCAGGGGCAGGTGAATTTTGAAATTGTCTCTGGAAGATTTTCGGTTTTATTTTCGGGTTTAGCCAAGTTATTACTCTTGTTGGAAGCTGTGTAAATAACAAAAGAAGTTGTTGTACAAAAATTAGGATTTTTATATCAGTCGGTAAAGAATTCAATATCCTGTCGAATGGTTTAAATTTCATTTATGGTTCGGGAAGTGTAAACCAAAACTGAACTGAATGAGTTTTTAGACGAACTTTGAACGAACGCTCTAAACCTGAACTCTTGGAGTTTACAGCTTCGTTTCGTGTTTTTCACATTGCCGATTCTGGGACCTTATGTATCAATCCGCCTCCTTGTTTGACCTCCTTCTCCCCCATCATCCTCATAATAAGTGTTGGTAAAGAGATCCTCCTCCGTTAGCTCTTAGGTATCCCATCCCGTTGATTACGTAACTCCCGGCACACAAAGAAGAGGTACTATTATCCATCTTTCTTTGGCATGCAATCTGTGTGTGTCTAAATCGGGGGCGCCCTTTTTTTGGGGTTTGTTAGAAGTCTTTTGATAGAGCGGCTATTATTGAAACAGGCAAATAGTCAAAAAATGGTGTCCATTTACCCTTTTTTAAAAAACCTATTTTTGCCACTAAGAATACTGTACCCCACCGATTTGAGCCCCCATTGTTCGTCTACTTTTTTGACGGGCTCTACTACGGGTTTTCCGTTTTTTTTCCAATTCCCGCCTTATAGTAACCCAGTACGCCTTTCCAATAAAACCAAAAAAAACTTTGAATTTAGAGCTCAAAGGTTGCACAAAAAGCGATCTAGTGACTGCTGCACCACTCTCTCTTTTTCGAATTTCGAAAAAAAAAGTTCCAAAAAAGTGAAAGGAGCATATCCTAACACCTGCTAACCTCCAAAATGTACTTCTTTTTTTGGAACTTTCGTTTTTTTTTCTCGAGGAGGGATACCGTAGTTGAGATGGCAGTTTTTGATCCCTGGAAATTGGATTGGTAGATCAAAAAATTCTTCATCAATTGGTACAAATTTCATATGGGATTGTTTCAGAAAAAATAGATCAAAAAGTCAAAAATACTGAAAACTAGATTTTCCTAGATTTTCGACTTTTTGACCTACTTTTTCTGAAACAACCATACATGATATTTATACCAATCGATAGAGAATTTTTTGATCTACAAAAATCAGTCCTGAGTCTCCCAGACTTCCCGAAAAGTAGCAATCAAAAAAGTCAAAAATCAGACGGTTCTGCTTCTATAGATGCTGTTTTTTTATTATCTTGTCTGTCCGTATGTTGGTTTGTCCGAATTTCCAAAATGTGTTTTTTCATGAGCCTTCAAACACTCAAATAATGGATATTTACCTTCAGCAGAATTTTGTGGAAAATTCCATGCGCCTTTAAGGTTCAAAAAACTGGATACTGTATTTTCCCTGGATCCAGAAAACCTTTACAAAATTGTTTTCAAAAACCTCATGCGCCTTTAAAATTCAGAAAAAAAACAGGATTTTTTCGAAACCCTATGCAGGTTTAAGGTGCAAAACCGAAATCCTCAAAAACTATATTTTTCAAAACCTCTATGCGCCTTTAAGGTGAAACAACTAGATACAGTATGGCACGAAATTTTCTAAATTCCTGTGCGCCTTTAATGTAACCTAACTATCCTTTTGGTCCCCATAATGCATAAATCCCCGTTCTCCCACTCGGGAATCTCATTTTCCCTGCAGCCGGGTGGTCCTTGCCCCCCGTCTCCAATTTATTCCTCCACTTCTCCTCCCCAAGAGAGCTGACCTCTTCTTTCCTTCTATTCAGTCTTCATCCCCTCCATCACACCAAAAAAAGGGTGAATAGAGTGAATGGATGGGGATGTTGGAGGGGGGATAAAAAGAGGGACGGTTAAGGGGGCGTGACCCTTTCTCTGCGTCTCCACACTCTCCCCGTGGATTATGGGGGTCCCTCAGAAGACAGTCTTCTTTCTCTGCGTCAATTGGTAATGAGGGTTGGGGACACACACACAATAGAGTCCTCCATTCGTTTGTATGTGTATTCGTTTGTTCGCCTATGCATCCACCAATGGGTGGTGGTTTTTTTCTTGTAATGCGCCTTTAAGGCCTTCTTTAAGGTTAGGTGTGAACAGATGACCTATTTTGACGGTGTTTTGTAAGAGATAGAAAAAAGTGAGCAACTAAAAAGTTGTGTAATTTTTAACTTTGAGCAATTTTGTAGTTGAATACTTTTTGATAGCATTGCTAGAAACCGAGTTAAACCGGTTTGAAAGAGCTCGTGTACCTTTAGGGCAACTTTCTATGCTATATCTCGATTTCTGTAAGAGATAGAGAAAAGTGTTCAACTAAAAAGTTGTGTATTTTTTAAACTTGAGCAAGTTTGTTGTTGAAAATTTTTTGATAGCATTGCTAGGAGCCGAGATATACCGGCTCGAACGTGGAGCTAGCCACGCGCAGGTCATTTTTTTTTCCATTTTTTTCTGAATACCCTATAACTCACCTCCCGTACTAGATGCAAAAAATTTCTAACATCAAACTTGCTCATTTTCAAATTTTACACATTTTTCTAATTGGCACTTTTTCCCTATCTCCACTAACAACCGAGATATTTCATTTGGAAGTGACGGTCCACCCAAGGTGTGAATCCTTTTTTCGCCTTTTTTCTCCTTTTTCTCCACCCGCCAATTACCACTATTCAAACATTTTTTTTTGGCGGCCTCTTATTACTTTTTTCCCAGGAGCAAAATTTGATCTACCCCTCCATTCATTTGACCCACACTGCCAATCTCGAGAAGAGTCCCATTTTTTGATCTACCTATCGATTTTATCTTTTTTTTCTTGAATTTATCTTCCCCACATCTTTTTTTGTTTCCGGTACCCAGGTTGTATCCCGTTATTCCCATACTCGTAAAACTGTCTTGCTACTACTTTATTGCTCTCTTGATAAACATCTAAGCGCGATAAAAATCTTGATGGATTGTTACATCTACATGGTCCTGGGATGCTGATTAGATGCTTGGAAAAAAAAGTAAAAAGGTTTTGCCACTAGGTGGGGTCGAACCTGGGGACCCCTGTGGCGCGGCGGACAAAATGCTAACCTGTTGCGCCATACGCGCATCTGACGCAAGGGGGAGAGAGGGTGTAGAGAAGCGGGGGGTTTTTGGGTTTTTGTTCCCGCGCGGCTTCCGCTTCCGGTTGAAAGGAGATTAGGTAACAAAGGGACGGTTTTGGTGTTATTAAGACGTAATTTAATTGTCATAATTATCAGTTGACACCTTCCCTATAATGATCCTTAGCCCTTTGTTCTCTGTGGGGCCCCCGCTCTCAAGTAACCCGTGAAAAATCAATAAATAGTTATATAGTCAAAATCCAATTTTCTATATATTATTTACTAACCTAATTTTCACCTGCTCCCTTCTCCCCGCCAAATATTATTCAATCTCCTGACTACCAACACAACTTGACGTATATATTTCTTAATATGCTTCTTATATATCTTCAAAAACCGCAAATTAAAATTTTTCTAATCAAAAAGTTATTTTTTTCCAGCGCGCCAAGCCAAAAAATGGCGGACCCGAATGGTCAACTCCCATCCGCGACTGCGACAGTGGCCACCGCCGCCGCTGCGGCTGCCCTCACTCAGCCGATGATTCCGACGGGATACGAGTACACGTATGGCTTGGACACCACTGGCGCTATTCAAATGCCCGATTATTGGAATGGTAAGTTTTTGATCTACCAAAAATTCGACGATTTTTGACCTTTTCCCTAAAAACTTGAGAATTTGATCTAGTTCTTGTTTCAAAGCGCGCGCTGTTTAGGCATAGGTAACCAATCTAATTTGTTTGTGTGCGCGGGAAAATTGAGAATGGAGAAATTAATTCTTGCCTGCTACCACGGCCAAAGTTTTCTCATTTCTTACCTTTTTCGCCATTTTATAACATTTTTCCTTTCATTTCATTCCTTTTTAGTCGAATCTAGACGCTTCAACCTCGTTTTTCATAGATTTTAGAAGTTTTTATCATTAGAGCGCACTTTCTGATTTTTCTTAAAATTTTTATTTTTCTCTATTGATGACGTGTCACCTCCCTTCTTTCCCCCTTTTCCGCGCGCTCCTCTACGCCCTTCTCTCCTCCTTGCATCATGTAACGCGTGGCCTAGTGGCTAACGCTGCCCGTTTTGAATCTGAAGGGGTCGGGTTCAATTCCACATGGAACAAAAACCTTTTTGCTTTTTTTCTAAAAGGGTTTAAGGCTATTTAGAACTATCTAGGAGCCATTTGAGACCATATAAACACAAACTCAATGTTTATTTACTCGAATAACCCACTCAACTAAATCCACTCAAAAAAAAGATAAACATTTCAGCCGGATACCAACTCAACACCTACCAAATGCCACCAGCCGACATTGACTACACCGCAGCATTCGGAGCGGCCGCGGCGGCCACAGTACCCCCACCAACTTCCGTCGGCGACACCACCAACACCACGACGCCTTCTGAAGTGAAGCCGAATCATTTGACGTCGCCAACGACAACATCGCCAACATCCGGCTCCACAACCACAACCACCACGACGACCGATGTGCTCGAGCTGAAACCCACCACTCTCTCCGCCCCCAATGGGACCACGACTACTGAAATTGGAGTGGTGCCAGCAGCCCCGGTGGCCCCAGGACCATTGGACGCGATGACTTCAATGTACGGGGCGTGGCCCACGTACCCGGGATACGATAACAAGGCGTCTGGCTCGGTGCACCCGTACAATATCACTATTCCACCTGCATATCCGTTTGGAGCGGATCCGAGTGCCGCTGATCCGTTGGCTTTTTATCAGACACCTACAGGACAGCCAGTGGTAGGTTGGGGCGGGGTCATGGGGGTCTTGGGGGTTCTAGGCTGGGCTGGGCGGGTGTAGGCTAGTCTGGGCTAGGCTAGGCCTGGGTAGGCTGGTTTAGGCTGGCCTAGGCTCGTCTAGGCTGGGCTAGGCTGATGTAGGTAGGGCTAGGCTGGTCTAGGCTGGCCTGGCCTGGTCTAAGCCGGGCTAGAAGGGACTAGCCGGTTCTAGGTTCTATGGCCTAGTGGCTAACCGCATTGCTTTTGAAAATCGACACCCGGGTTCAAACCCCTTGGTGGCTTAATCTTTTTGTTTTTTTCCTTCAAACTTTTTTTGCACCTTTGGCCTAGTGGCCAACACTCCTGGTTTTGAAATTTCACACCCAGGTTCGAACTCCTTGGTGGCTAAAACGTTTTGTTTTTTTTTCCTGTGAACTTTTTTTTGCACCCGTGGCCTAGTGGCTAACTCTCCTGTTTTCAAACTGAAACACTCGGGTTCAAACCCCTCCGGGGCGAAATCTTTTTTTTTCTTTTTTTTCCCCACCGACTGAAATTTCACACCCGACTGTTTCATTTTACATGCCTTCTAAGAGCCTCTCCTCCTCCTTTTTTATGGGTACTTTACCGCCACAAGTTAATCTCGAGGACACGGGGTTTTTATGCATGCATAATCCGCCTCCCCCGCCCCGGGTCCCTTTGATCCGCACCGCCCCCAACCACCCACAAGATGATTGCTTTTCGAAGAAAGGCGGCATGTTCTTTATTGCAAGAGGTGGTCCCGAGAAGGGTGGGGGTGACCTCGAAAAAGTCACTAATGTAAACATAAAAAAAGTAGAAGAGACATGCCTAAGATGGATTAGTTATGTAATTAAGTGTATGTATTCGCCGGCGGCGGAAAGTTTAGCCAACTTTGGGGTGACCTTAAAGGCCCATGGGGGTTTGAACCAAAAAACCGAAATCCAAAAAATTTCCAGAATGGTCTCGGCGGCGACACGAACCTCGCCGACTACGGTCACTTTGCGCCAGCAGGCATGAGCCCCCATTTCGACTCGCCCCTCTACCCTGGAATGCCTGGAATGGGCCCAGCCGGCTCCAGCTCCTCGTCTGGAGGCGGTCGCGAGAAGGGTGGATCACGGGCGACAAGCCGCCGACGGCAACAAGGTGGACCACCGTCCACTGGAGCTTTGACACGTCACTCGTCGTCGTCACGACTGTCGGACAATGAGTCGGTGAGCGATGAGAAGGATACGGATCGGCGGTCGCAGAATAATGCACGGGAGAGGTGAGTAGGGCTTGAAACGGGGCCTTAAAGGCGCACAGGCGGGTTTAGGCCGGTCTATGCTGGTCTAGGCTGGTTTAGACTTGTTTAGGCTGGTCTAGGCTGGTCTAGGCTCTCTTAGGCTGGCTTAGGCTGGTCTAGGCTGGCCTAGGCAGGTCTAGGCTAGTTTAGGCGGGTCTAGGCAGGTCTAGGCTAGTTTAGGCTCATCTAGGCTGGTCTAGGCTAGTCTAAGCTGGCTTGGGCTGGTTTAGGCTGGTCTAGGCTGGTCTAGGCTAGTCTAGGCTCACCTGACCCAGCCTAAAATTTTAGTCTGAGCAACACCCCAACTTTCGAATTTCCAGAGTCCGCGTGCGTGACATCAACTCGGCGTTCAAGGAGCTCGGCCGTATGTGCACCCAACACAATCAGAATACCGAACGAAATCAGACGAAATTGGGCATTTTGCACAACGCCGTCTCGGTCATCACACAACTTGAGGAGCAGGTGAGCCATTTGCGGTAAATATGGTCCGAGCGGCCTAAAATTAGGCTCAAAATGAGCCTAGAATCTCTATTTTGGCTCTGGTGCCACTCTAATAGGGGTTTTTGCTAAAAATGGCTCAAAATGACCTTAAGAATTCGAATTTTGGCTCCAAACGGATCCAGTAGCCGAATTTTGCTTCAGAGTTAACCCAGACCCTCAAATTTGGTCCAAATAGGTCAGGTGCAGCTCTGATAGAGGTTTTTGCTCAAAATGGCTTAAAATGATCACAAAAACCGGGATTTTGGCTTAAAGCGGCACTAGAAGCTCAAATTTTGCCTCAAAATTGGTCTCAATTGCTTAGATGCCACTTTAAAAGTGTTCGTTGCTCAAAATGGCTCAAAAAGACCCTAGAAACTTCAGATTTGGCTCAAAATGCTCCAAAAATGCTCCAAAACCCTCCCAATAATTCCGTTTTCCAGGTCCGCCAACGAAACATGAACCCGAAGGCGATGGTGGGAATGAAGCGGAAAACTGAGTCGGATAAGCTCGAGGAGAATGCCCAATTCGGACATCCACGGTTTCAGTGAATCCAACTCTTCCTCTCCCACACACACATACACACAATCAACATTACGGTCCTGTGATTTCCATTTTTTTTTGTTGTCGTCGTCTCTCTCTCCACTAAAATTTGCATAATGTTCATTCCTTATTTATATATAATCCACCTATTTTTGAATTTAAAATTTTAAATTATTTCTCTCTCCCTAACTATTATACCCCTTCCAGCCCAATCACCCCCTAACTTTTCTTGTGATATCGTCAAAACATCCAATAAATTGTAGCAATTCTTTGTGCCGGCGGCGCCCTCTTTTTCGCTGCCTTATCAACGCCCTGCGCTGCTGTGACGGCTGATGCACTGGTGGCGCAGTGGCTAACACGCCCGTCTTTCATGCGGAAGTTCGCGGGTTCGACCCCCACCGGGGCGATTTCCTTTTTTCTTTTTGTTTCTCACTATTTCAAACCACTAGGAGTCCAATTTGAAGCATTTGAAGTAGACCAAATAATTCCGCTTCCATATTTCACAGTTGAATTAGCAGTTGAGTAACCACGGCCTCTTTAATTATCTTTCGGGTGTAAATGACACTTTGGAAGATGGGATGGGAAGGAAATGGTGTTAATTAAAGGGTGGAGTTGTTTTTAGGGGAGAGGTATAGAAAATATGGGGAAAATGCAGGAAAAATACTGTGAATTTGCTGGGGTTTTCAAGGGTTTTTCCGAAACTTTTCCGGGGTTGTTTCGGGTTTTTTTTTCCGGGTTTTTCCAGGGTATTTTCCGGGTTTTTCGGGATTTTTCCGAGGTTTTTTCCGGGTTTTTTCCGGGTTTTTTTCCGGATTTTTCCGAGGTTTTATCCAGGATTTTTCCGAGGTTTTTTCCAGGATTTTTCCGTGGTTTCTCGGGGAGTTCCTACAGTGTTTTTACAGTGTTTCTGCAGTGTTTCTGCAATATTTTCTCAAAAAAAAAACCAAAAATTCAGCAAGTACGCTCGAATGACAATTATCGATTATTTTTCATAAAAACCATCAAAAAGCACCATAAAAAAGCTGAAAAAAATACAGAAAAAGTACAGACCATGTGGCATGGAAAAAAAGACAAAAAAAATCTACATTTCTTGGAAAATAGCCTTCCTGACCAGCTCAATAGCATTGGGATGCTTCAAAATCGCCATATGATCTGCCTGAAACACCTCATGCACGGTGACCTTCTTCCCCTGATTATTATTGATCCAATTGGTGCACACAGTCGCCGATTTCTTATTTACAGTACCATCCCCATCGCCCATGAACTCTGTGGGCGGGTAGTCTGGGAAATATCCAGCAGCCCATTCGAATTTCTCCGGTGTGGGCACCCCGGTTCCATAAATACAGTGAACGGGGACCCCGGGGGCGGTAAGGTTCCCGTTGAGCCTGGCGGCTTGCTTATATTGCTCCCAACCGACCATGTAGTCAATGTCGGCAAAAAACTCTTTGATATTGGAGACTGTGTAGTTTTTGGTGGCTGTGGTGGCCAGGATTTCGTGGGGTTTCCATGCGACGGGACTTGGGAAGAGGAAGGCCGAGGAAGTGAAGGATCTGGAAATAGCAAGAGGTTTTTGGGATATGGCCTAGGTTCCAAGACCGGGAAAGTTAGGCCACGGTCCTACGTCCGGGGCATTTGGTAAGGTTCCAAGGGTCGTAAAGTTAGTCCGTGGTTTAGGTCTAGCTTAATTTGTGATTTTTTGCGGGCCTAGGTAACGAAGGTCAAAAGGCTAGTCAGCGTTTCGTTTAACAGCTGTTACTCAAGTCAAGTCAAAAATCCAGAAAACATTTGTGCTGTCTGAACGGTGTTTACAGACTAGACACTGAATTTCACGACATTTCAATTTTTTTGGATTTTTGACCTACTTTTCTGATCCAATTCCGTATGTTACCTATACCAATCGGTAGGAAATTGAATTCTTCGTTGATTGACATAAATATCATTTAGGGCTGTATCAGAAAAAGTAGATCAAAATTTCAAAAAACTGGAAAATAATGATTTTTTGGATTTTTCACGTTTTTGACCTACTTTTTCCAATGCGATTTCGTATGATATTTATATCAATCAATAGAGAGTTTTCTGAGCTACCAGCTCAAATTTTCAGACTGTCTAAAAAAAATCTATGACTAGGTGTTGAAAAATTGGCAATAAACGATTTATCGCTGTTTTTTAAAAAAATTAATTGCGATTTTGTGAAAATTCAGGGTTTTTGTTGGTTTTCGGGTGATTTTTGATTTTCCACTGTTCAGTTTTCTTTCTTATTTTCTATCCTGTTGACCGCTATAGGCCCAAAGTACGTCCATCTGCCACCCCACCGGAAAAAAACCAACCTCTGCATGGCTCTTAAATGACTTGGCGGTAGGATGACCCTGTAGTAGTTCATATTGTATCCCGAAGCGAATAACCGAACGATTTGCATAGATCCAGCCCATGGAGCCGCCAAACTCACGAAACTTGAGATGTATTTGTCTTTCCAGGCCTGAAAATCACAATTTTGGAGTCAAAAAGCGCTGCGATGTAAATTCTAGCTTACCTGATCCACATAATTATTCAAAAAATACAGGGAAAGTGGATTTCCCATACTATGACCCACAAGCACAATCTTCTGGTTTTCGTTCCATCGATAGGTGGTTTCGACGAGGGTTTTCAGCTGGATGAGGTACTCGTTGAGCTCATCTGAAATGAGTTATGACTTAGGAAGCAGAAAGGGAAAAAGAAAAAAAGATTTGACCCCGATGGGGGTTGAACCCGCGATGCAAAACTATAAGACAGCTGCGGTAGCCACTAGGCCACCGGTAGCATGCTTTCCCACCTCCCTCCTCCCAGGCGCCGCCATCTTTCACAGCGCCGCGGTGGCCTAGCGGTTAGCACTGCCGTCTCTTGATTTTGCATTCCGGGTTCGACCCCCATGGGGGTCAAATCTTTTTTTCTTTTTCATGAAAGCTATGTTCCTCAATAGAATTCATCCTGCGCCTTCAGAAATGCCTCTGCCCTTTCCCGGGCCCAAAAATTGAAAAAAAAACTCACTCGGTGATCTTCTCCAATCAAACGGCGCACCAACCACATCCTTTCCTCTCCGATATCCCCATGACACCATCGAATCGACGATATCAAAGAAATATCTTCCCTGCGACGCCTTGCTCTTATCCAGCCACTCCACGGATTCAGATGCTCCGAATCCGACGATGCGAGTGTCCACTCCAGGCATGTTTTCGGAGAGCCCAGTGGTTGTGTTGAAGACCAGTCTAAATTAAAGCATTATTTTTTGAATTTCGGGGGTGGTAGATCAAAAACTTGAAAATCTAATGGGTTTTGTCAAACAGATTGCTGAAAAACTCGAAATTTCCAGTTGAATGATATTTATACTCATCGACAGCAAATTTTTTTTATCTACCAGCATAAACTTACTGCATATTATCCGTCCAACAGTCAATAATTAATGGGGAAAACAGCTCAAGATTGAGCCACAGGTCGAAATAATCGGCGGTCTGCTTAGAGCATACATAATGGACGGTGGATGGTTTTCCAGTTAAATTCGCCTCGATTTGGCTACCTCCGTCACCGGGGACTGAAAAAAGTAGTTTTTTACCATTAGAGCTTATTTTCTCTGAATTTTCCCCTCATTTTTTCGAATATTGCATCCTGGGTTCGATCCCCGTGGTGGTAGGAATATTTTCGACTTTTTTGGGGAATCATAATTTTGAATTCCGAGACGTTTCCGATCCAAAAGTCTTCAGGATAGGGGCAATTCTTCAGGACAGGGGAAAACTGAGTTTTGGACCCTGACGGCCCTATTTCCGAGGGATTCTACGTAAGTAAAAACTTGGATTGGTAGATCAAAAAATTATCTATCGATTGGTATAAATATCATATAGGGTTGTACAGAAAAACATGCTCACAAAATCAGAAAAACCTGGGGAAATTTGAATTTTCTGTGCGAAAATCATTATTTTTGCGTTTTCGACCAACTTTTTCTAAAACAAAACCATATGAATTTTGTACCAATCAATAGAGAATTTTTTGATCTACAATTTCAGATTTTTTTTTTTGAGAATTCGAAAAAATTTTTATCACTTTTGGTAAATTTTTACCCGATTTTGCCCAATTTCCTCAATTTTTGCCAATTTTCAGTCCAATTTTCAAAAAAAAAAAACTCACCCAAAATAACAGGAAGCCCTTTGGGAGGCTGTTGCCTCCCATACTTTCCAAACCATCTGGACTCGGTTTGACCGATTAAGAAACAGGAAAACAGGAAAATAAAAAGAGATGGGTTAGGTACAACCCGCATGGCACCGTCCTGGTCCTGGATGTAAGGGACGACAAGAAAACAGGAGAAGAAGAAAAAGAACTGACCAGTGGGGGATGAGAGGGAAAGGAATGAATGAGGAGGGAGCCCCTCACTCTCCTCGTAGACACCTGCTATCACCTTCTCTGCGTCTCCACAAGAATCTGTACTCTCTCGTCCCAAGAGGGCCAATAAATCAAAGAAGCAAATGTTCATCTTCTCCTTTCTCAAATCACATGGGGTCAGGAGATTTTTTGTCGCAGTCAATTGAGATAAGATACAAACACTACAATAATAATACAAAAGATTTATTGGGGGTGGGAAAAGGACAACAAAAAGAATTAAGGAGGACAAAACATAAATGATAAGATTACTGAGGAGTCTTAGCCTTCGGAGCCCCATTGTACGCTTTCGCCGAGTCCGTTGCCATCTTCTTCTTCTTGTCACGGTATCTGAGAAAAGTGGGGGTTTTTAGAACTCAAAAAGTCAAGCCCAATTTCGTCAAATTGCTCAGAATAAAATTTTCCAGTATTTTGACGATAACTCGGCTTGAAATCAAGATTTTGGCCTGGTTTTTAGACTAATCTATAAAAAATTTGGAGGCGCATTTGTTCATGTAAAATTAAGGGTCTAGCATGAAAATAGTCACGTGGCCTAAATTTCTCAAGGTTTGATTTTCTAGGCCATCATGTCGAATTTGAGTGGGTTCTGTTCCAAAAGATTCCCTGACTTTTTCTGACTATTTCCCATTGTTCAGAACTCAAAAAAATTGAGATTGAGCCGAGTTATGATCAATTTTATGGAATTGCTCAGAATAAAATTTTTTTAGTTTTTCGACTATAACTCGGCTCAAAATGAAGGTTTCGGCATGGTTTTTAGACCAATCTACAGAGAATTTGAAAACGCATATGTTCATGTAAAATTTAGAGTCTAGCAAGAAAGTAGTTACGTGGCCTAACTTTCTCAAAATTCGGTTTCCTAGGCCATCATGTCAAATCTATGTGAGTTCTGTTTTAAATGACTTCCTGATTATTTTCCACTTCTCAGAACTCAAAAATAATAAGTTTGAGCCGAGTTATGCTCTATTTTCTGAAATTGCTCAGAATAAAATTTTTCAGTATTTCGACTATAACTCGGCTCAAAATGAAGGTTTCGGGATGGATTTTGGACCAAAACATAGGAAATTCAAAGGTGCATCTATGGCATTTGAATTGGCTAATTTGTAATCCTGCCCATCTTCTTCTCCCATCCAAAAAATTTATGACGGTTACATGACAAGGGTAGTAAACCTGTTCGGTCATAATCAGTCTCTAAAGACCGAAGAAAATCACCATAAATGGTAATAAACCAAAATTTGGAAAATCTGGGGTTCTAGACCGTTTTCGGATCCTAGGCCACATTTGGTTTCCTAGGCCATCTGATGTATCCCTAAGCCATGTATCAAAACTCACAAAGCACACGACGATTCGGTGTTCTCAGGATCCGGATCGGTCAACTTCGAGGATGCTTTACTGGTGGAAACACTTGGGGATGGAGCCTTGGGGTCGACGAAATACGGGAAAATTGATGGACGAGCAGCTGGAGATGAGGATTTTGGAGCAGCCGGTGGATCTGAAAAATGACAAGATTCGTTTTTAAATGCTCGATTTTTTGGTTTAAAAAACACTTGGAAATCTTTATTTTAAGCCGAGTTACGGGCGAAATACTCGAAATTTTTATTCTGAGCAATTTCAGAAAATTTGGCATAACTCGACTCAAAATCAATATTTTTGAGTTCTGAAAAGTGGAAAATGATCAGAAAGTCATTTGGAACCGAATCCATCAACATTTGACATGGTGGCCTAGAAAACCAAATCTTGGAAAAGTTAGGCCACCGAGCCATTTTATACCGAATTTTATATGAATAGATGCGCCTTCGAATTTCCTATGATTTGGTTGAAAAACCAGGTCGACATCTTTATTTTTAGCCGAGTTATAGTCAAAATACTCGGAAGTTTTATTCTGAGCAATTTCTGAGAATTTGTCATAACTCGGCTCAAAATCAATATTTTTGAATTCCGAAAAAAGTAATCGATTTGAAATTTTCCGGGGGGTTCTTGCAAATTCAAGATTGGATGCCTCTATATTAGAGGATGTTTTCAAAAAAAAAAGAAAACTCACTAGAAGAAAGTGCCGAGAGGTTCTCTCCAGGTTGCCCAAAGTACTGGCTGGCCACGTAGCTCTTGTCTCCATTGGGATTCGCTTTAGGATCCTTAGAAGCCTTAGGATCATCAGAAGCCTTGGGATCCTCGGGGCCAATTCCTGGGGGTGGAGGGGCGGAGCCAGAGGTGCCAGAGGTATCGGATCCTGGATTTTTCTTGTCTGGAGATCTTTTGGCACCACTTGGAGCAATAGGAGCTGATCCAGAAGATTTCTTGGCTCCAGGAGACCCAGGACCTGTTTTTTTGGGGTCCGGCACTCCAGGACCAGCCAATGGATTCGCATCATTCTCCGATAATCCAGGAGATCCAGAAGACGTCGGTGGATCCAAATCCTCCGATGGAGATGGTGGAGCATCACTCTCAATCGACACCCGCACCTCGTCGGATGCCACTTCTGCTGGAGGAGGTGGAGGAGGAGGTGTATGCCATTTTTTGGAGCCGTGTTTCTCGTCAAACTCGCGACGACGCCGCATAAATCTCTCGGATTCTTGTTCATCGTACTCCTCATCCACATCAATTCTCTCCCCGTCTTTTTCATCGAATCCAGTGAGCCAATCTTCCGAATTTTTCCTCTCCAAATGAGATTCCTCGTCGTCGGACCGATCGGAGGTCTGTGTGGCCACTGATTCGACAGAGACACTTCTCTGGGGGCGTGGAGCCTTGGAGCGGGACCGTCGGACTGCAAAACTAGGAGTTAGAGAAAAAACAAAAGGATTTGGCGTGGGGTGGAATTGAACCCAGGCATGCATTTTCGAAAACAGAAGCGCTAGCCACTAGACCACATGGTCATGACTTTGTTGCGGTCTGCCGGAGCCTATCGAAGAGAGAGAGAGAGAGATAGAGAAGAGGAGCAGAGAATCCAAAGCGTCTGGTTGTCTGCGCTCTCTTCCAAGCCAGAGAGACGCAGGGAAGCCAGAGCGCTTGGTTATCTACTCCATTATCAAGGAGGGAGACGCAGAGATGCCAGAGTGTCTGATTGTCTGCGCTCTCTTCCAAACGAGAAACGCAGAGAAGCCAGAGTGTCTCGTCGTCTGCGCTCTCTCCCAGGAAAGAGACGCAGAGAAGCGAGAGAGTCTAGCTGCCTGCGCTCTCTCCCAGGAAAGAGTCGCAGAGAAGCGAGAGTCTAGGTGCCTGCGCAAGCCAAAAAGGGCATCCAAATCCTACCTTTCACCACATTACTCATCATCTCCACTGGTACCAGCACATACTGTTGCTGGAATTGATCCATCGTACGGATTTGATGCGGATTCACAATTGGCAGTGTCGGATTAGTGGGCGGAGCCATTTGATGGGCCCCCGGGGGCGGTTGTCCGGCGATCTCACAATTGACCTCATCATTTGGGGTTTCGTTGACTTGACGGACTATGAGCTCACGGGAATTCTTTTGGATAACATGGTTGCATGGTTTTGTGACGATGTGGATGTTGCGGGGTTTCGAGGAGCCCTTTCTCTTCTTTTCCGGGACTGAAAGTGATGGGTTAGGGGCAGAGAAGCGAGAGTGCCTGGTTGTCTGCGCTCTATTCAGGGAGAGAAACGCAGGGAAGCTAGACAGTCTCGCTACTCTGCGTCTCATTCTCCCTCCCTCGCAAGGCAGTGAGACGTAGACAACGAGGATGTCTCCCTCCCTACAAAAACTCACACTCCAACTCCTGCCGCTTCAAATTCAGCTCGATCTCCTTCCGCTTATGCTCCTCGCCCTTATACGCGTCGATCATCTCATCGGTCTTCTGCCGCAGTCGCCTCTTATAGACCCATCGGACAAACAGACACGCGTACAGACAGACGGCGAACAGAAACAACGAGAAGACGAAGAAGACGATATTCAGCCAGATGTATTGAAGAGTTGAGAAATATTCTGGAAAAGGATTTTTCGGGTTTCGGGTTTCTAGGCCATCTACGGGTTTTCTAGGCCATCCTCAGAAAATCTAGGCCGCCAATTTGGTTTTCTAGGCCATCTTCTAGATTTCTAAGCCACAGGGCACCCCCTCACTCACCAGATGCCATGTGTCGAGACTCGAAAAATCAGTTTTGCACCTTCGCTCGCGGAATCAATCGATATAAAATTTTTCACAATAATTTGAAATTCCACGTTGGGAAGGTCAAACTTTTTTTTTCGCGAAATTTCAAATTTCCAGAGGTCACGCGGGAATTTAAAAAATTAGTTTAATAAAGATTTATTCGGAACTCGGAAAAAAAGAAAAATAAAATGCGTGAGATCTTCGTGGCTTAAAGGTGGTGGAACATGAAAGTCTACGGGGACTTTTCGGGGACTTTTTTTCTCCCCCGGCACTTATAGGCAATCCTGGTCGTCTCGCCTTTCCGGCCTCATAGCGCAGCCGGTAGCGCGTTAGGTGATGCGCCAGTCTGGCCCTGAGTTCGAACCCACCAGAGGTATCTATTTTTGTAATTTCAGAAAAATTATTTTTTTCATGTTCTACCACCTTTAAAATTAAAGGGAGGTGGGGTGGGACAGAGCTACAGTAACCCGAAAAATGGTGGGGATTCAAAAAATCAAAGGTTAAATGTCGAGATAGCCAGCCCAATCCAATCCGATGAGCCATTTGGAGAAGCTGGTCCAGTAGGTGTCCTCGTCCTTGAAAAATCCTCATTAGAGCGAAGTTGCTGACATTTATTTTCAAACTTTTGAAATGGATTTTGTAGATTAAAAAATTTTTTCTTACAAAAACTGGTTCGAATAAAAAAAATCGGTAAAAAATCTTTTTGATCTACATATTTCATTTTCAGATTTCCAGATTTTCTTACCTCATAAACCCTCGAATCAGGCGTGCTATCAATGACTGGAATGCCGGATTCTGTGGATTCAATACACTCAATATCACACTTGCTGACTGTAGCCGTCTTCACTCTTCCCTTGGTGGTCTTGATACGAAGTCGCATTCCGGTTTCCATGAAACTGATTTTGAAGGCCTGGAAATTGAAAACAAAATTGACTAGGAACCTAAATATGGCCTCTAATAGTCATAGCAAAGAAGAAAAAAAAAGATTTAACCCCGATGGGGATTGAACCCGCGATGCAAAACTGGTAGACAGCAGCACTAACCGCTAGGCCACATAGAGGCACGTTGAGACGGCGGCGCAAGGGTGCCAGAGTGAGAATGGCCGCCGCGAAATCGAGCTCTGCAGTTGCCTAGTGGTTAGCACTGCCGACTACCAATTTTGCATCGCGGGTTCGATCCCCACCGGGGTCAAATCTTTTTTTCTTTTACCCTAAGCCTCAACCTACCTCATCTGACACCGCTACTGGCTCCTGACGTGGGAACTCGTCGAAAGTGGAGATATACGATCCATCATCCATGATAACCAACACATTCGGTGTCAAATTCATGTGCAATTTGAAGAAACTATTCTCGAATTGATGGCTTAACTGAAGAGCCTCAATCACAAAGTTCACTTTGATCTTTAGAATTTTGTCCTGTGCGGTGTTCTTCAAATAGGTAACATCTCCAACGGCAAGGGAGACCATCAGATTCATCAGAAGGATTACTGTAATGATCTCGAAAACCAGCACGAGAATACTTGGGATCCATTGATTGGTATCCAGAATATCATTGGCATCCACTTCTCCTATCATCATTGTGGAGGTTTTCGTGATGGCTTGGAGGATTACGAGCATTGTTTGGACCATTGTCATGTTGGCGGATTGTTGATCAATCAGGGGCCATGGTTTGACTCCGGTGTCACGCATGATTAGGAGGAAGGCGAAGGAAAAGGCGATCAGGGTTGGGATCCAGATGGTGGCGATCTGGAAAAGTGAGTTTTTTTTTATTTTTTCTAGTCACTGAATTTGATTTTTACACGATCAGATGCGCTTTGAAATCTGCTACAAATCGGTCAGAAAACTAGGACGAAATCTTGAATTCGAGCCGAGTTATAATCAAAAGACTGGAAATTTTTATTCTGAGCAATTCCACAAAACTTAGCCTAACTTGGCTCAAAATCGACATTTTTGAGTCCTGGAAAATGGAAAATGAGCGGCATGGCCCAGCTCAGAAGAAATTTGGGCTCCACAGCTATATTTTTGAATTCTGTCAAGTGGAAAATGCCCGGGAAATCGTTCGGAACAGGGTCCTACTCATATTGGTGAAGTTGCCCCAGAAACCCAAATTTGAGAAAATTAGGCCACCAAGCCATTTTCATACTAAATGATGGAATTTGAATGACTAGAACTAAAATTTCCTGCAAATTGATCAAAAAATCAGTCCAAAATCTTCAATTTGAGTCGAGTTATAGTCAAAATTCTCGAAAGTTTCATTCTGAGCAATACCACGAAATTTCGCATAACTCGGCTCAAATGAGATATTTTTGAGTTCTGAAAAGTGTAAAATGATCCGTGAGCTATTTGAAACAAAACCCACTCAAAATTGGCTTGGTGGCCTAGGAAACCAAAGTTTGAGAAAGTTAGGCCATCGAGCCATTTTATGCTGAATTTTATGCGGCCAGATGCGCTGTGAAATTCTTTACGATTCGGTCAAAAAACCAGGAAATACTGTTCATTTTGAGCCTAGTTATAGTCGAAATACTAAAAATGTTATTCTGAGCAATCCCCCAAAACCTAGTATAACTCGGCTGAAAATCAATATTTTCGAGTTCTGAAAAATGGAAAATGATCGGAAATTTGTTTAGAACAGGTCCTAGTCAATTTGGGAAAAGGTCTAGAAAACCGAATTTTGAGAAAGTTAGGCCACCAAGCCTAATTGCTCGAAAACGTTTTTTTTTTCATGATTCTGAATGATTTTCGATCCTGTTTTTCCCCAAAAAAACTCACATGCGCGAAACTTCTCAAAATCCTAGTCATCATGAAAATGTAGATTCCAAACGGTGACTTTCTCATTATATAGAGAAGGTTGGCCCAAGCAGAGATGATGGCGATGATTGGCAGGAACCAGGTCACGATTTTCTGAAACAACCTTGGATTTTTTCAGCCGAAAATGAGCCACTTTTACCCCCAGTAATCAAAAACACTAACCTTCACTTCCATATGAAAATCATCGAAAGCAAAAACTGTCGGAAGCCAGACGTAAGCCAAAGTGGCTGCATAGGTGAACATATTGAAGCAGAAGGCTATGATGAACCATGTTGACACACTTTTAGTGACTCTCGCTTTGATGGTGCCTTTTAAGACCTGAATAAGGATTCAAATGGTCAATGGTCAAATGGTCAAGCCCCGGGAACCCGGCCTACAAAATATCTCAGTTGGGACCTGCCCTGAAGAATCCCAACAAAAACGACTTACCAAGAACATGAAAAAGACCCCTGTGAAGATACTGATCAAGAAATCTTTGAAGAGATTTCTGGAGAAAACATGCCAAGCCAGAAGGAGGAAGAAGACAAGGAAAGCTGAAAAGTGGTTGTTTGAATAATATAGTTTCTGTCAATTTTTGATGGTAGGAAGCTATTGTCGGTTCAAATGTACTGCCAGTTTCAAATCTACTCACAGATCATCAACAACGGTACAGACCATACTTGTGTCGGGCCCAGAGCTGTGCAAAAAAATTTCGAAAAAGAAAAAACGGTTTTTCAGTTGTATATTTTTGTGTTTTTACCGCCTCTTTTTTTTACATTTTTCCTGAAAAAAAAACCGAAAATAAGCATTTTTCGTTTTTTTTTCGCCCTCCAAGGTTCGAAAAAATAGTTTCTCGAACTTTGTCGGACCAAAATTTTCGAAAAAAAATGGACCCGCCCGGCCCGCCTGGCCCGGAAGTTTTCTACCGCGAATTTTGAAAAATTGAAAAAAAATTCCCTAAATATTGTGCTCCATGGTTATATTGAACATAGAAACAGTAGGTTTGGGTTTTTGAAGCATTTTACACTATTTTGATGAATTTTCAGTGAAAAAATGCAAAAATTTTTGAATCCGGGCCTCCGGGACGGACAATTTCACAAGTACAGTACCGTGCAAAAGTATACGAACACCTCCCGTTTTCAGTTGATTTTAGCTGACTTTGACCATGCGCCACACGGTCAGAAATTTTTCTATGGCTCTAAAATTTTTGTGCTGATCAAACATAGCTCGAACTTTATTTTTGTAGTTGACAACTTTTTTGTACCACCACTTTCCCGGCAGATACAGCTCGTTCAATGAAGGACTCCGGAAATCGTCAAATTTTCTACAGAAAACGGGCTTTTTCTGAGGTAGTAGTTTTGGACGAGCTCTATCTGTTGAGAAAGTGGAGGTACAAAAAAGTTGTCAATTACAAAAATGAAGATCCAGCTATGCTTGATACGCACAAAATTTTCTAGAGCCGTAGAAAAATTTCTGATCGTGTGGCGCATGCTCAAAGTCAGCCTAAATCAGCTAAAATCAACTGAAAAATGGAAGTGTTCGTATAATTTTGCACGGTACTGTATGTTACAGGCACGCTTTGGAAATCATGCATCGTTTCAGTTTCCGTATCCCTCATCTATAAGAAAGACTCACCCAAAATATGCAAACTGTAAAATAATGCACAATCGATCAGCTTCTGATTGATGTAGTTGAGAATGTATGGATGCCGAATCACTCCCCATTTCTTTCCGGATTTCAGTTTTCTGAGTTCTTTCCAATTCAAGACCTCTCCTTCTTCGGAATCTCTGAAAACAATTGAAAATTTGGTTAGTGGTTGTGAAGCCCAAATTTCTTTTGATCTGTCTTTTAGGCGGCCCCAATCACTTTCCACTTTTAAGAGCCGCGTTATGCTGAATTTCGTGGACTTGCTCAGAATAAAAATTTATTTACTATTTCGACTATATCTCGGCTCAGAATGAATTTTTCAGCCTGGTTTTTTAACTAAGTTATCGGGAATTCAGAAACGCACGTAGGGATATAAAATACATTATCTAGCATAACAATTGCTCCGTGGCCTAACTTTCTCAAAATTTGGTTTTTTTAGGCCATCGTCTCAATTTCGCATGGAATCTGTTTCAAATGATTTTTTGATCAATTCCCCCTTTTCAGAGTTAAAAATATTGATTTTCAGCAGAGCTATGCCAACATTTCAAAATTGCTCAGAACAAAAGTTTTGCAGTATTTCGACTGTATCTCGTCTCAGAGTTGAGATTCCGACCTGGGTTTTTGACCAAACTGGACAAAATTAAAAGACGCGTTTTCTTAAGAAAAAACTTAATCTTACCTCAAATAATTAAACATAAAAGTGGTGGAGTCCTCCGCCTTGTTCCTTCTGATTCTGGATCTTTGATTACAAAACTCCAAGGTGATCTCATCATTGGCACCACGCTCACGAAGAGGCATCTCTTCGTCTTTGGGATTTCTCATCTGAAAAAAATCAGGAATGAAAGCAAAGTCTCCGGAAAAAATATTTAGAGAGGTAAAGAAGAAATTCGGAAAACGAAATGAAATAAAGGGATGGAAAATGTGGGGTTTGGAATATTTAAAGCAAAATTCATGTGTTTTGGAATCTTAGGTGACAATAATGTCTTTAAAACTGTACTGAAAACCTGAAACAGGTCAACATTTTTTGACGCATTTCCGTTTCTAAAATGCACCGGAAAAGTTCATATTTCGATATAATTACTCATAATGATTCATGATTTTTTATCATAAAAAGTAAGAAAACACTAGAAAAAATGTATGAAACAATATTCATGAATAAGAACAACCTCCGATAAGAAGACCAACTTTTTACTGTCTAACTGGCTCCGTCTCTTTATATTTTGCCTATCTCTCACAGAAAATGCTCGCTATCAATTTCGACCTATAAGGTACGCCTGTCAGTCTGTCAGACGGCTGCGAATGCGCCTGAGGCGCGCCAATTCTTTGCCAAAGCTTAGGCCTAAATTATCGGTATGCACTTTTCAACAAAATGAGAAAAATGCCTACGTATCGCTGAGTCGCCACGCTGCGGAATCTTTTTAGGATGAGCTGCAAAAGCGCCGGGGGCGCGCATATGACGATTTCAAAATAATTATGATTCATAATGAACAATATGTATATGAAAAGCCACAACTTCCGATAAGAAAACCAACTTTTTACTGTCTAACTGTCTGCGTCTCCTTCAACACAATGGAAAAATTCATGCTCTTTCCCCTGTCTAGAAATGAATGTATCGATTGCATGCACCGTGAGTCATGAGTGGTCATTCGGAGGGACAAAAAGAAGAAGAATTGAAATAGAAGGGGGGTACTTGAGAAGTGGGAAATATAGAAGAGGCGAGGTGTTTACTATCCGCCCTTTGTTTGTGCCAGCCCCCTGAAGGGGTAGGGGGGATAAAAGCAATTCATCTCCACCGAATAGTTTCTGCCACCGGAAATGAGAGAAACCGTTGTTTTGAGGGAAATCGGGGTGGAGATTGAGAGGTACAGGTGAAAATGAGACGGAAATTGGATTGGCAAATTTTTCGGTAAGTTTAGGCCAGGTTGTTCGAAGGAATGGAGCCTTAAAGGTGCAGAGTTATTTACAGAATATTGGTTTGCGCATGCTTGTGAAATTTCGGCCTAGGCGACAATTTCCAAGGCACGGGCCGAGGCCGGAGGCCCGCAAGGCCCCTCAAAAAAAACTCAAAAATTTTCGATTCCGGGCCGGGCCGCAATTTTCCAAGTATGGTTTGCGCCCCCTTCAGTGATTTACGCTTTTGTTTTGAATCTGCACGCATGATCCAGTGCTAATTATAAGAATTAGGTATGACAGGAAGTAAGCGGAAATTGAAAAATCTATAGTTTTAGCTTTCTAGGTATTCCGGAAATTGGGTATTGCGGGACGTTATCGAAAACAAGCTTTTCTTCGAAAATCTAGATTTCAAGCTCAAATTCTTTGACGAAAACGAAGGTGTAAATTTCTATTAAAACTTTCTTCCGATTTTGGAATAAGCAAGTTTTTTTTTAGCTTACAAGGGAGGTCCTTTTACAGTTCGTTTGAGAATTTTATGAAAATTTGTGGGTCAACACTATCGAACACGCCGAAAACGGATCTGAAATCCGTTTTCGCAAAACTCTTCTAGTTTTGCCCCAATGGGTCCTGGGGACCATTTTCAGTACTAATTTAACGAGAGAATCTCAGTATTATTTTCACGTAAAATTATTTTCCCTGTTTCAGTTCTTTTTCTCTCGTTAAATTAGTACTGAGAATGGTCCTCGGGACCCACTGTGTCAAAACAAGACGAGTTTTGCGAAAACGGATTTCAGATTCATTTTCAGCGTGTTCGATAGTGTTGACCCACAAATTTTCAGAAAATTCTCAAACAAACTTTGAAATGACCTCCCTTGTTAGAGAATTCATTTTTCAAAATTCTGCAGCTCTCATTGTCAAAAATTGAAAATGTTGAACAAAAAATTCCCTATCGATTGCTACAAATATCATCTAGTGTTGTTTCTAAAGAAGTGCTCAAAAATTGCGGAAATTTTTTTTTGCGCTTTCTGCAATAACACCATATGAAATTAATGCCATTAGGTAGAGAATTTTTTGATCTACAAGCTCAAATTTTCAGATTTCTAGATTTTTCGAAAATGAGTATTTCATTATGATTCAGAAGTTGAAACTTATAAAAATTTCCCAAAATTTCCCAAAGTGAAGCCAAAATTCTCACAAATTGGCAACAATAAAGTTGTGTAAAACGATGAAAGCAGTTGCGTAAACATTGTTTTTGGAGAAGAATTCAGGAGAGAAAAAGAATAGAGGAAACAATTTTTGGGGAGGAAAACGACCAACGTAAAATAGGAGGACACGGCTCAAATAGATTAAAACGGGAGGAATAGGAGAGGAAGATAGTGGGGTGGAGGCAGAAGAGAGAAGGACTGACCAGTTGATGATGTCGACTAGTTTTATGCTGTTTTAAAATAGGGAGGAGGAGGAGGCTCGAATTGCATTTTGGACGCTGACCATATAATAATAATAACACTACGATTTTGATGCGGTGGCTAGCCTCACAATTATGGGGTTAGCCAGTTACTACTATATCAATTTATTGAATCCTTTTGTCTGTCTATATTCGCTCTATCGAAAAGATAGGCGGAGCTTGATCATGTGCCCAGGAAAATTACTTCATTATGTTCATTATGAAGATGGGTGTTCTCTCATTATAGCACTTTTGCAATCCTCAAGATTTTCTAAAATGTGTTAAATTAGAAAACCAGAAAAAAAATTACTATAGAAATAAATGTTTCCGTGGTGAGACCCGTGTCGAGGCTATGCTGACCTTATAATGATGCTGTCAATATATAATAAAAAGGCTGTGAATTGGGTATATTGGTTAGGGGAGGGGAAGGACATGCATGACTGTGTTTGCAGATCAATTTGGTAGAATAGGGGCAAACGAGTACAAATAAATATATTGTATATTGCACTTTGTTTATTTACAATATCTTTTTTCTAATAGTAAGGTTAGGGCTGACTCACTAAATCATTATATTTTTCATACTTGTGAGGGGCTGGGCCCGGAAAATTACCGCGAATTTTAAAAAAAATCAAAAAAAAATATGCTCAAATTTTGTGTATTGCACTCTGCTCTGATGAATTTTGAGTCAAAAAATTCAGAATTTTTTGAATCCAGGCCTTCAGGGCCGGGCCGAAAATTCACAAGTATGATACTTTTAGATTTTGACTATTAGTTCGAGCCTAGATTTAAAAAAGTAGAGATTTCAAGAAATACAGTTGTAGATCAAAAAATTATCTATCGATCATGTAGGGTTTTTGACATTTTCACCTAGTTTTTCTGAAACAATCCGACATGATATTTATACCAGTCGATAGAGAATTTTTTGATCTACAACTTTATTCTTTTCGGACCCCAAAATTTTCGAAATTAATGTCTCCATAATCTTAAAACGACGGGTTAGGAATGCGACATGATTTTGACTGAAAAAAAATTTTTGGAAGTCAAACTTCACACCATCATTATTTTCAGCCGAAACCACTGAAAAATTCTGGAAATTTAGGTAGAAAAACCCGATTTTTCCACAAAAAACTATGTAAAATTTCTCAGAAAACTTCGAGAAAATCCTGTCAAAAAGCCTAAAAAACATTCTAAAATTGGGGATAAATCCAGTAAAAAACCATGGGAAACCATCCGGGAATCCGTTAAGAATCCCCAAAACCTCACCTAAACCATAGAAAAATTCTTCCAAAAATCTTGAAAAAACCGCAAAAGCACTCCGAAAATTCGTCAAAAATCACACAAAAACCGTCGATAAAAAAGCGGCTTCTCATCAAAAAGGAACGAAATCGAAAACGTTTTTACCTCTTCGCCGCCAAAAGAGGTATTATATTTGTTGCGGTATTCTCTGTTTGTCCGCCCATAAATCACATAAAAAGTGTGGGGCGAAGAAGAGGTGTGTCAAAGAGGGAACGCCCCAAGACACTTTGGAATAATTAAAAAAATAGAAGATTCACAAAGAAAGAGAGCGCAGAGAAGCAGAGTAGGATGAGCTCTTCTAGAGCTCAAAAGAAGCCTCTTATTCTGAATGCATGAGAGGCTTCATCAGGGGGACTAAAAGAATTACAAGTGAGGTGTCATGAGGGTGAAGAGGGCGGGGCTAGGGACGGAGCCGGAGGGCACCAGAGCTATTACTGGAGAGTAATTGCATCTAATTTGGCGGAAAATGGGGAAAAGGAAAAGGATGGGAAGTTTTGGGGAAGGGAAAGGATAGAATTACGACGGAAAAGGGTGTTTTTGGAGTTCAAGATGGCCTAGAAACCCTGAAAAACGGCCTAGAAATCCAGAAACTGACTTGGTATTCCAGATATGTCCTAGAAGTCTAAAATCTAGTCCAGAAAACCCGGAAAATCGCTCAGAAAATTCTTGTTCTAGACAACAAAAAAATCTAGAAAACCCCTCAAAATAGGCCTAGAAAACCAAACGAGGACCCTCATCCCGAAAAGCTGGTCCTAACAAAAATGAAAAAAAGAATTGACCTCTATGGGGGTCGAACCCGGGTATGAAAACTTTGAAAACAACCTTAGAAACCTATAATATAGCCTTCAATAGCTACTGATAGTTATACAAAAAAAGAAAAAAAGATTTGACCCCGATGGGGATTGAACCCGTGATGCAAAATTGGTAGACAGCCGTGCTAACCGCTAGGCCGCAAGGTGATGCGTTGAGACGATGGCGCCGGGGCGCCAGAGTAAGAAAGGCCGCCGCCACATCCACCTATGCAGTCCTGCTCGCATGGCCTAGTGGTTAGTACTACCGACTACAAATTTTCCATCGCGGGTTCAATCCCCTCTGGGGTCAAGTCTTTTTACTTTTTTTGGTTAAACTAAAATTTGCCGTAGAATGTCATCCCGGGTCCGTAAACACCGTCACGTCGAAATTCGGTCTCAGGGGGTGGAGTCAAAAGGGGTAGAGACCAAATCTCCAAATTTCCGATTTCGAAATGAAAAACGCGAGTGGTGAATGAGTAACTGGTTGAACATAAAAAGCAGATGTTGGTGGTTTTCGAGTGAAATGCGCGAAATCTTTCCGCTAAAACATCTGTCTTTCCATTCCCTTCAATTTTAAAGGGACATGTGTTTTGTGAGTGTGTGAGTGAAATAAAATAAAAATGAGGAGAGGGACAGAAGAATACGAAACGGATATTCCTGGGGACGAAGAAGGGTGGTACTTCCTATTTGTTTAGAAATTCATGGGAAGCATGGAAATTGGAAATTGAGTGGTCATTTTTATATGGAAAAAAGAGAAAAAGAGAGCGCAGAGAAGCCAGATCGTCTAGCTTCTCGGCGTTGTGTTCCATTTTCGTGGGATTTCCCAAAATGAAAAAGTCCAGTAATTTTGGGTTTCTAGGCGATCACGCCCACTAATTGAATTCTATCCCTGATGATTTATTGATAATTTTCCACTTTTCAGAACCCAAAAGAACCGATTTTGAGCCGAGTTATGCCTATTTTTGTGAAATTGCTCAGAATAAAATTTTCCGCTATTTCGGCTATAACTCGGCCTAAAATGATGACTTCGGCATTTTATTTGTATAGAACTGAAGAGAATCCAAAAGTTCATTTTAAAAAAAATTAAAAAAAAATTCAACAGAAATATCAAGAGTGAGGTATACATATATGTGTTGAGGTATAGCGGTTTGCAAAAATATTAAAAAAAAAAAAGATATCATTTCAGGCTTGGTTTAAACTTGCTGAAGCGCCAGAGGAGCGTTCTTCAAGTACGCGGCCATGTCGAGTCCAATCAACCACTTGGAGTAAATCATCCACCAATTGTCTTTGACCTGGAAGAAAAAAAAATTTGCGAAAATTTTATTCTGAGCAATATAACAGAACTCAGCGTAACTTGGCTCAAAATCAACATTTTTTAGTTCTGAAAAGTGGAAGTTCCAGCTCACCTCCTCATGCATGTCTTCAAAACTGGTTTCCTCAATATTGGTCTTCTTAGAATTGGGCTCCTCAGGATTGGGCTCTTCTGAATTGGGCTCTTCTGAATCGGGCTCCTCAGAAATGGGCTCCTCAGATTGGATCTTCCCAAAAACGACCTCCCTGAACACGTACTCTCCATTATCATGGATCACAAGACCATTTTTCGATGTGACGGGCTTTAAAAAGCAGATTTCTTCTCTCAACTGAAGAGCCTCGATCACATAATTCAGCTTGATCTTCAAGATCGTATCCTCCGCCTCTTTCTTCAAATCATTCACGTCCCCAACGGCCAAGGACACCATCAGATTCATCAAAAGGATTACTGTAATGACTTCAAACACTAGAACCAGAATACTTGGGATCCATTTCTGTGTCTCCAGAATATCATTAGCATCCACTTCCCCTAGCATCATTGTGGAGGTCTTTGCGATGGCTTGAAGGACTTCAAACGTCGCATTGTGGAAATCCGTGGAGTTTGAGGATAGTGGAGGCCATGGGGCCACCCCGGAGCCACGCATCACTAGAAGGAAGACAAATGAGAAGGTGATCAAAGTGGGGATCCAGATGACGGCGATCTGAAAAAAAACCAGTTCAAAACCTGCATTTTGAACCGAGTTGTAGACGAAATACTGGAAAATTTTATTCTGAGCAATTCCACGAAATTTCGCATTTTTCATGCTTTCAAACATACTGTAATAATTTTCGTATTTAAATAATTAAAAAAAAACTCAAATGAGCGAAGCTTCTCAAAATCCTGGTCAACATCAGCACGTAGATACCAAATGGTGACTTTCTGAGGGCGTAGAGGAGGTTGAGCCAAGTGGAGATGATTGCGAAGATTGGAAGGAACCAAATAACGAGTTTCTGAAACGAATAGAGCTAGAGAGAGAGAGAGAGAGAGAGAGAGAGAGAGAGAGAGAGAGAGAGAGAGAGACGCAGAGAAACAAGACTATCTAGCTGTCTGCGCTCTCTTAAAAATTACCTTCAACTCAGGATTACCATCATCAAACGTAGCCACCCAAGTGGCGATAACATACGCAACTGTCGCCGCATATGTCAAAATATTGAATGCCGATCCTAAAGCGAACCACGGAGTCACAAGATGATGTCGACCCTTTGCTGTGCATTTGAGGACCTGAATTAATTTTTTTCGTTTACCTTCAATAGAGCTGCATCTTGAGACCTACCAGTACAAGGAAAGTGACAAAAGTCAGAATTAAAATTGAAGCGCCTGTAATCCAATGCGGAAATATGATGTGGCAGGAGAGAAGGATGAATAGGAGCGTGGCGACTGAAATAAAAAGGGCTGTAGCTTTGGAGACACAGACGAAAGTCCATGGAGAGCGCAGAGAAGCTAGAGTGTCAAGCTTCTCTGCACTCTCTCACTTTATCGTAGTCCATTCTCACCTATAATATGCGCTGTATAAAACCCGGCACAGTCCAGAAGCTTCTGGTTGATAAAATGCAGGACAAAGGGATGACGAATAGTGTCCCACTCTTGGTCGACCCTCAAATTGTTCAGCTCCTGCCACGACAGGATTTTCTTGTATTTGCTTGGATTCTCCTTTTTTGACTTTTTGGTTCGTTTCAAGTCGATTGAGCCGCTTCCGAAGGCGGTACTAAATAATGAAAGTTTAGCTGACTACAAAGACTACAAACTACAACTCACTTTCCATACTCGAACTTGTATTTCGAGCATTTCTTCACATTGTCCCTGAGGAATTTTGTCTGCGCTTCACAGACATTCATAAAGATCGGGCTTTTGTTTTGAGCAACACGTTTGTCCTCTTCGGTAGGCTCCGGGGTCAAAAGGGGCTGATTTTCTGGTTTTCTATTAGCTGGAATATCAACTTTGAAGCTTCTGGACGTCATCTGGAAACATCTTCTTCAATAAAGTTGCAAAAAATTGCAATTATAGAAATTCAGCATGACTAAACTGATAAAAATATTCAAAAAATTCTAGAAAAATAGGGTGGTCCACTGATTCCTCGTCTTCCAATGCGCACAGACTGAGGTTGACGCGACTCGCGCAGGCGCGTTTCCCGACGCAGGGCGCCGGTTATTTAAACATGGTTAAATATGTGTTTTTTTCACACAATGTCACACTAATTTGAGACGTAACTACTAAAAATGGATGAAAGTAAAAAAAAAAACGAGAATTTTCCGACAAATTCTAGATTTTTAGTTCAAAATGTTTTCCATCTCGTTTCGCGCCAGGCTGTAAGTTTGCGCATTTTCCGATACTGAAAAAATCGGCAGGCTGGCGCATTGGAAGACGAGGAATCAGTGTGGTCGTTTTTAATGCTGTTGTAACACTTTTATAGCTAAGGTGCTAGTGTTACTGATAAAGAAGGACAGAGAGTTTTAGGGTGGTCACTTTTATAGGGGTAATAAGGCGACGTTAATGTTACCTTAAGTACTTATTGATAAGAACTTATTTTATGAGGAATAAACAATTTTCCTGAGTAAAATTCCAAAAATCTGAAACTGAAGTTGATGAAATTTTACATCACAGCGAATAGTCTAGCAACTGTAATTTAAGAATTAGCAATGAATTTTAGCAAAATCGTTATGCATATTTCAAAATATCAATTGTTTCGTAACAATGAAACGTTTCTTATTGTAAGGAGAAGCACTGATAAGGAAGTGAGTAAGGTTTGACATTAAACATTTGTGTAGTGATAGTGAGCCAAGTCTAGTTGCGCTTGTTAGCCAAATTGTCGAATTTTCTCAAGACTGTGGTTATGATGTTCTCACGCACGAAAAATGATAGATCTCACATCTTCGTTGGCGGGGATTCAGTTTGGCACATCTGAAATCCATGCCGTAAGGTAGTTTCGGACCCTAAACTCAAGTTTGATTCTCCCGAAAGTAGACTTTGAACTGAGATGTTCTCAATTTCGTGAAACTGCTCAGAATAAAAATTACCCAGTTTATCGACTATAACTCGGCTCAAAATGAAGGTTTCAACTCGGTACCTGGACCTATTTGTCGGAAATCGAAAAGTGCATTTAGCCACATAGATAAAGAACAAACAATTTTATCTAAAAAAAATCATAATTTCATCATAAAAAAACAATCAAGGTCGAGGTATAGCAATCGAGGTACTGAGGTAATTATGTTGATGTCAAAACTGCTACAAAAAAGATAATTTCTGGAAACTAAGGCTGCTGGAGCACCGGAGGCGCGTTCTGCAAGTACACGGCCATGTCGAGTCCAATAAGCCATTTGGAATATATCATCCACCAATTATCTTCGACCTGGAAGAAAAAAATTACGGTTATGTATTCTTATTCTGAGCAATTCTACAACAATCACTGTAAGTCGGCTCAAAGTCAATGTTCTTGAGTTCTGAAAAGTGGTAGCTCTAACTCACATCTTCATGCATGTCCACAAAGTTGGTCTTCTCAAAATCGACCTCTCTCAACAAGTACTTTCCATTGTCATGAATCACAAGACCATTTTTTGATGTGGCGGGCTCTAAATGGTACACTTTGTTGAACTCTTCTCGCAACTGAAGAGCCTCAATCACATAATTCAGTTTGATCTTCAGAATCGTATCCTCCGCCTCTTTCTTCAAATCATCCACGTCCCCAACGGCCAGGGACACCATCAGATTCATCAGAAGGATTACTGTAATGATTTCGAATACTAAAACCAGAATACTTGGGATCCATTTCTTCGTCTCCAGAATAGCATTAGCATCCACTTCCCCGAGCATCATTGTGGAGGTTTTTGTGATCGCTTGAAGGATTTCAAAAGTAGCGTTGTGAAAATCAGTGGAGTCTGAGGACAGTGGGGGCCATGGGGGCACTCCTGAGCCACGCATCACTAGAAGGAAGACGAAGGAAAAGGTGATCAGAGTGGGAATCCAGATGACAGCGATCTAAGAGAGTTATTCTTGTAGAATGTTCTAGAAACCATGAAAACTGACCACGAATGGCTCCAGAAAAAAGTAAAATGATTTGACCCGAGGTGGAATTGAACCCGCGATGGAAAATTCTTAAGCAACAGCGCTAACCGCTAGACCACCGGATGCAAGTGGCGGTGATCTTTCTCTCTGTCGCTTTGTGGCTCAGCGGTTAGTGCTGCCGTCTACCAATTTCTCATCACGGGTTCAATCCCCACTGGGATCAAATATTTTTTCTTTTTTGCTACTGCTATTAGAGGCCTTATTTAGGCTCCCAGCCATTTTTTTCTCAATTTCCAGGCCTTCAAAATCAGTTTTATGGAAACCAGAATGCGACTTCGTAGTAATAAACCTCGGGAGCAATTTTTTTTTGAGAGAATTTTTTGTTGAGAGACAGACTCTTAACTACAAAAAACTAACATGCAAAAAACTCCACCAAATCCTGGTCAACATTAGCACGTAGATGCCAAATGGTGTCTTCCGGAGGACATAAAGAAGGTTGAGCCAAGTCGAGATGATTGCGAAGATTGGGAGGGACCATATGATTTCTTTCTGGAAAAGACGCAGAGAAACAAACTATCTAGCTGCCTGCGTCTCTTTGCCGCGCTGAGAATCTAGATGTCCGCGCAGTATTGAAACTCACCTTCATTTTCATATTTTCATCATCAAACTTCGCCACGTGAGGAATGATAATATACGCGAAAGTCGCCGCATATGTCAAGTAATTGAACGCCGATCCTAAAACGAACCAAGGAGACACAAGATTGTGTCGGGCCTTCGTTGTACATTTGAGGACCTTAATAGTTTTTTTTGTGCACCTTTAATAGAGTTGCACCCGGAACCTACCAATACAAAGGCAACAGCAGCAGTCATAATGAAAATTAGAACGTCTTTAATTATATCCGGAGATATAATATGCCAGGCGAGCAAGAAGAAAAGGAGGGTGGCAACTGGAATGTAAAGATTGGCCTGATGGACTAACTTTTTCAAAATTTGGATTTCTAGGCCATTATATCAAAGTTGCGTGTATTTTGTTCAAAGCAAAGTCTTGATCACTCCGCACTTTTCCGAATCCAAAAATATTCATTTTGAGCCGAGTTAAGCTCAATTCCGTGATATTGCTCAGGATAAATTTTTTGAGTATTTCGGATATAATTTGGCTCAAAATGAAGGTTTCGGTTTGGTTTTTGGACAATTTGCATGAAAATGGGTTGGTGGCCTAACTTTCTCAAAATTTGGATTTCTAGGCCGTCATGTCAATTTTGGAGGATTTTGTTCAAATAACTTTTTGAAATTTCTCAGAATAAAACTTTCAGGCAATAAGATTACCCAGTTTGTAGGGAATTCGAAAGCATTTTATTGAAAAAAAAATTTCGTAAGAGAAGTATTTGTAGTCAACCCGCACCCGTAATATGAGCCGTATAAAAGCCAGCACAATCCAGTAGCTTCTGGTTGATGAAATGAAGGACATATGGATGACGAATAGTGTCCCATTCCTGGTCAACTCTCAAATTGTTCAGCTCCTGCCACGACAGAATTTTCTTGTATCTTCTTGGATTCGGTCTCAGAGATGGTCTGGACCGGATCAAGTCGATGGAGCCGTTGCCGAAGGCGGTGCTAAAAATTCGTAAGTTTAGATAGCTACAAAGACTACAAACCACTCACTTCCCATACTCAAATTTGTATTTTGAGCATTTCTTCTCATCGTCCCTGTGGAACTTTGTCTGCTCTTCACAGACATTCATAAGGATTGGACTTTTATTCTGAGCAACACGTTTGTCCTCTTTTGTAGGCTCCGGGGTTAAAAGGGGCTCGTGTGCTGGTGGTACAACCACTTCCAAGTTGATATCATCGGTTAGCATCTGAAATTATTTTTAAAATAGTTACAGAAAATTCTTTGAAGATGAGGTAATTTACCACATTTACAGTGGTGTTAAGACGATGCTAGAGTTACCTTAAGTAATTAACTTTTTAATAAAAACTAATTCTATGAGGACTAAGAAAACTTTATTGAACAAAAACGCACAAGTTTTCGATGATTCTGATGTTGAATTGATGATATTTTACACCGAATCAAGGATGAGCAATGAATTTGATCGACATCGGATGAGCAATTGATTCGAGCAACATTGGATGAGCAATTAATCCGAGCATGATCGGATGAGGAATTAATTTGTGCAAATTGTTCAGAGATTCTTATTGAAAGAAGATTCAGTGATAAGCAAATGGCTGAGGTTTGAAATTCGTGAAGCCATTGTGACCGAATCTTTCCTGGAATTCTGCTGAATTTCACATCAAACTGATTACAGATTCATCTCAGGTGACGGTGCTTTAATTCTGATAATTGTTGGATCTTGTAATTATAACAGAAGAGGCCACGATGGGTGTTGATGACTAAGAGCTTCTTGGCATCGTCGTCAATTTCACACTGCAAATACGCTTCGGCAAGATCAATCTGTGAGAAATAAACACCACCGTTAAGTTTCGCGAAGATCTCTTCGGCAGTTGGGAGAGGATGGTTGTTGGTCTCGATGGCATCGTTCAGTCCAGTTGAGAAGTCGGCACAGAGTCTGATTTGGCCATCTTTCTTTGAGACGGCCACCACAGGAGCGGCCCATTCTGAATGGTCAATTGGAGTGATTACGCCTGTGTTTGTCAGACGCTCGATTTCGGCAGAGACCACTGGAAGCGTGGCATACGGTACCGGACGAGCCTTTCGAAACACTGGTTTCTCATTTTGCTTCAATTCGAGTGTTGCCTTCCCTTTTGTACATTTGCCCAACCCTGGCTGAAGAATGGAATTATACTCACTCTGGATTTCTCTTTTCAACAGATCCCGGCTCGCGGCTAACTTTTCGGCTGAAGTTGGAGTCTTTGGGGATACTGCATTGATCATCCGAGGGTCTTGTATATGATTCCATAGTGATTGGTCAGTTTTGATCCATTCGGTACCAAGCAATGTGTCGGTGTCGGTCACATATGCCACTCCTTGCGCATTGTTTCCATTCAGAATGAAGTTGCAATTGAGGGAACCGAGGATGGGAATTGTCTGATGATTGGCTGATTTGATTGTGATGGATGGCTTCTGTAGCTTGGGTTTTCCGAGTTGTGTCCAGTGATTTCGGCTGATCAAGGTCACATCGGCTCCGGTATCGAAGAGCATGGAAATGGGATGCCCGTTTATCTCGACCTTTTTGTAGATTCGATTGATACCCACTGATTTAGCTGCTTCCACCTTAATAGATTTTACCTTCGGAGTTTTTGTGGTGTCTTTTTGTTTGGCTCGACAGCATTTCTCCAGGTGTCCCGGTTTCTTGCAGAAATGACACTCTGCCTCTTTCCACTCACAATCTCGAGCCCAGTGGTTACCATTACAGCGATAGCATGGTGATGGTGGTGATTTCTTTTGGGATTTTTCTGGCTTTTTGGTCTTGTTGGGTTGCTTCTTAGACTTGTGTACAGCATTGGCTTCGGCTTGAGGTTTGATCCCGCTCATAGATTTTGCATCGGTTTTGATGTCGATAAGCTTCTTCACCTCCGCTTCGAGCTCCAACAATGTTATTGCTGGCTTTGATTCAATCAATTGTAACGCTCGTAGTCTTATGTCCTGATATGCTTCACCTCTCAAGCCACTTATCCAAATCATTATGCATACTTGCTCGTCGGACATGATCTTGAACTCAGACGACGTGAAACCACGGAGAACCTTTCCGGTGTATTGCTCAATACCAGTACCATCATATTCTATTCTCAAGAAGTCTTGGCGTTTTCTAAAAACGGAAGTCGTGCTTTTGAACAAGGTTTTGAGGGTCTTTGTGGTATCATTAAAACTTATCTCAGTAGGATTCTTCGGCAAAATTCGATTTGCGTAGAGGGTATAGGCCTTGGAGTCGAGTTTATCCAGGAGTAATCTCGTCTTGCTATCCTCTGGGAGAGTTTCGCCATCTTTCACAACAATGTTTTCGTAGCGGCCCCACCAGTTTTCGAAGGTTAGATCCTCTTCCGGTTCGTATGTAAACTTTGGGATCCGGGCACTCAGAGATTCTAGAAGTCTGTGGTTGTTGGTCGCTTCTGCCGTCGGGATAGTTTGTGGAGCGGTGCCAATTTGTCCGTTCTGAGCCATGGTTTGGAATGTCGCCACCAGAGCTGCCATTTGTTTCGTAAGCTCTTCCATTTTTCAAATCCAATGATCGCCAGTGTTGTGTATGTGTGGTGTGTGTGCTTGACTGGTGGCGGACAGGAACAACGAGGTACAACCAAATACTTTATTAGCCAGAGAGAGAAGTTAGAGAGAAATACAAGACTGAACTGATTTAGCGGAAATCAGTTCTTTTATAATAATGATTGACCTTAGATGGTTATCGAAAGGTCAAAGAATAAACAATAAAGTTCACACGTCAATTATACAACTGCGGAGTTGTAACAGTAAACATGGAACTGAACCTCATGTCGCATTTAACACTCATGCCGTCGGGTAGAGTTGCCAAAGGACATTTCACGGCGACAAATGCAAATTTATATTTTTGCATTTACAACACACACCGGGTTTCACACCGGCGTTTCAGGTGCAGTTACAGAAACTGGTAAAAAGACAGGTTCTTTGCGTGGATGAAATTTGAAAAAAATTATCATTTATTTTCCTTCGTGTCGGGGCCATGATACAAACTTCTGTGTCATGCTGAAAATCTTTATATATTCTTTAAATCCATATTATTTGTTTAAATCCATCTTTTAAATTTCCTTCCAATTCTAGAAAATTTGAAGTGTGTCTGCGTCTATTCAAGTCGCCTGTTCCAGACTAGCCTACGAGACCATGTTCCGATACTGTTTCCGACTGCAAATTAACATTGGGGCGTGGCCGTGAAAATCATTCAGAATAACGAAATAAGATGAGATAAAAGATGATCCGAGTATGTCTAGAAAACAATTTATTATGATGAGAAAGCGATTAGAAAAGAAAATACTATCAAAAAAGTAAACAGTGTACAACAGGAAATCAGACAAGTTTTAATAAGAAGGAACAGGGAAAAAGTTTCTGTTATTCCGTGCTGCTCGAGTCTCCAGCAACCAATAATACATATTGTTCCCTTCTTTGGCAGGAGCTCCACCGTCACAAACGACGCATTCTCCTTCGCGATTTCTTCTGAATCCATCTCTCAATCGACATTCGCATCGTGATGGCTTACAGTTGCGGAAGCATGGAGGATCTGGCAGACCGCATTCTCCTTCACAAGAACCACATCTTACCCATTCTTCGTTTGGTGGGCCTAAAGAAAGGTGGTTGAATTGAGAATCAGCAAATTATAATTCGTATATTTTTTCTGGTTTTTTTCTCTTTTCAATATTCAGATGTTCAAAAAAAATGAAAAAAAGAATCCACAACTCACAAACGATTCCAGAGTTTTCATTCCCCTCGGACAAAGATCCACTGAACTGGATGATCAAACTGAACGTCTGAAAAAAATCATTTCTGAACCGACGTAAAAATTATGAAACTATCACTTACCACGAACAATGATATAAGAAAATTCTTCATGTTTGAAGCAAGTCACAGAATATTGTACATTGAACCAATAGAACCATACTTATATGTTTCTATCTTATCTATTTTATCTTATCGGTATTAGTCCCATTACGCTCACTTTTTGTGCTATTTGTGCTCGCGGAACATTGCATGAGATTGATAAAGAACGTAGAGCTACCCATTCAATTGAGCCTAAACTGTTTCGATATGATGACAGATCCTCGACGAAACGTCTGCAATCTGACGTGATGGTGTTTGCAGACTCGGCATCATTTCTTACGACAATTCGGTTTTTTTTAAGTGAAATACAGTGGCTGGTTGCTCCCAATTGATATCGTGGTGGGCGGGTCCAAAATTGGTTTGGAGCAAAATATCGCGTATATTGAACCCGCAAGTGAGCATTTTTCGAACTTTGGGAGGCCGTATATGGTTGAATTTTGGACACCTATTCACATACTTTGGAAATTTTGGCCCGGAGGTCCGGATTCAAAAAAATTTGAATTTTTTTTTTAAATTTGCACTTTCATTAAAAAAAACTCACATTTTTTCACTGAAACTCCATCAAAATAGTGTAAAATGCTTCAAAGACACACACACTTCTGTTTTTGTGCTCAATATAACCTTGAAGCACAAAATGTGAGAAAATTTATGTTTCAAAGTTCGCGGTAATCTTCCGGGCCGAGCGGGCCGGGCCGTCACAAGTTTGCTAATTCACACGGTCTTCATATTCTTTTCCAAAAAATAGCGAGATTTTTTAGACTGACATACCCTCGAAATTTTTTCAAAATACTTTGTTTCAACATCTGGACATCCATGCATACATAACTTGTGCACATATTTTTGGTATTGTTTCATTTATGTATGTTTCTACTCCCCTCCATCAGCTCCCCTATGTATGCTCCTCTCTCTCGGTTATCATTCGAAATCAATTTCAAGATAGTACTAGTCACTGAAGAGACAGTTAGACATGAAATGGAATGGAATGGTACGGGGGGAACCGAAAAGCAAACAAATCGCAATTTGCATACACACAAGACGAGGGATGCAACGACCGCACACAGTCAAGCACAACAATATATAATTTTAGAAGGCGAAGGAGGACGACTCTTTTCTATACACATACGACACAACTGTACACTTTTTCTCTTTGCGGTGCTTCTGCTGCTTCACCTTGTTTCTCCGTTTTGATTTTCTTTTGATCTTTTTGGAAGAAATGATGGGTCATGGGTTATTATTTTTGTGCATTGGAGCGCGTTTGGGATTTTCAGAACTTTTTTTTCGATGAATGTTCTTTCATTCTTGCTAGATTGTTTGAATCATTTTTGATGGTCGTTGAAAAATCGAGACTCCAGACTCTTGACCCCTATAAGAGCCAGTTTCGAACACTGACGATCGAATTTTTCCGAAAATTCGGAAGTCTGAAAAACTATGCTTGTAGATCAAAGAATTCTCTATCGAATGATATAAATTGCACAAGGAGTTGTGTCAGGAAAACTAGGTCCAAAATCAAAATTTCAAAATTTTATCACTAAATTTTCTGTATTCTTCGATTTTCGCTAGCATTTTTCCGAAACAAACCCATATGATATTCATACCAATAGATAGGAAATAAAATTTCCTATCGATTGGTACAAATATCATATCGGAGTGTTTCAGAAAAAGTAGATCAAAACTCGAAAAAAAGAAAATTTAGTAGAAAAATCTGGAATTTTCGGTTTTTTTGCCTTTAGCCCAACTTTTCTGATACAACTCTTTATGATATTTATGCCAATCAATAAGAAATTGAATTTCCTATCGATTGGTACAAATATCATATCGGAGTGTTTCAGAAAAAGTAGATCAAAAACCGCAAAAACTGAAAATTCAGTACAAAAACACGGATTTTTCGATTTTTCACCTTTTTAACCCAACTTTTCTAGTACAAACCTATATGATATTTATACCTATCGACAGGAAATTGAATTTTCTACCGATTGGAACAATTTTCATATCGGAATTGTTTCAAAAAAAGTAGATCAAAAGCTCTAAAAACCGAAAGTTTAGTACAAAATTCTTGATTTTCAGATTTTTGACTTTTTACCCTACTTTTTCTTTTTGGGGACAGAAACCCCCAGCCTAGGATCTGTTGGAAAATACTTCTGTCCGTGTGTCTGTGCGCCCTGTAAATCTTTGTTCCCGCGTTTTTCTGATTTTCTGATTTTTGAAAAATTGTTGCAAACGCGCTCTATTGAAAATTTGGGTTTTTTTCAAAAAACGAAAAAAATTCCGTGACATTTCCATTTTCCACGTTTCAAAAATTCAAACACGTGGTTCCTAACTCTTTCAAATTTTTCTGAAATTATTTCCATCTTCCAATTTCTCCGACGAAATGTTCGTTGACGTGGTGAGCTCCCTTTCTAAACGATGCTCCGATATCCCGGGTCGAACTTTCAGAGAAGTGCAACATTGTCCGAAGCGTTCACATTTCTGTGGCAAGCTCTCGTTTTTCTCTCCATTTTCTATTTTTTGAAGTGAGTCAGTAAGTGCGCTCCATTGACAAAAAAGGGCGCTGAAAAAAGGGTCGAATATTTTTTGTCGTTTTTTTTGTAGATCAAATTTTTATTACACTGTCAATGGAGCGCACTTTCCTCCTTTACTCATATTACCTCACCTCCCACCTCCTTGTTTAGGAAGAGAATCAAGACGAACAAAATCGAGCGTCGATTGCGTCTTTTAGAACGCAAACATGAGTGCGAGTGAGTCATAGGGAAAGAGTCTCACCTTTCAAATTTCCCTCCAATATTCTAGATGGATCCTTTTGGAGCCGGCCCATGCACTCAGTAAGCTCAAGGCAATGCAATTCTTCTCGGCGGAGAAGGTTGATGATAATTGAACTTTTTTTGGTTTGAAAAAAAATAAATTTTTGGTGATTTCATCTCGAAAGTCCAGAAAAAAAAGTTTGTCAGCGCTGCCGTTACATCAATCAAGTAAGAAAAAAAAAAAGAAAAAAGATTTAGCCACCGCCGGGATTGAACCCGGGACCCCATTTTCCAAAACCTAGAGCGTTAACCACTAGACCACTGATGCGTCGGCAAGCGCGGCGTTCTCTGCGCCCCCCCCCCGCTCTAACCCGCGTTTTGCTAGTCCCTGTGGCCTAGTGGCTAACACCCTCGCTCTTGAAATTTTCATACCCGAGTTCAATCCCCACCGGGGTCAAATCTTTTTTACTTTTTTTCTGGACTCCGGACATCCCGACAGACCGCGCTCATTACATATTTTGCTACTTTCTTGTAATCTTGATGTTTGTCATCCCTTTGTTTGCTCATCGGCGAGCGTCGGTTCCTTAAGGATAACGGGGAGGTCTTGTGCGGCTCATTGAGCAGTGTTCATTATGTGTTACTTTGATGACGTGGCACCCCTCATGTTTCTGTTTCTCTGCGCTCTCTTCTCTCTCTCTCTCTCGCTTTCCGTTTACCTGTACACTGCTTTATATGGGTGATAACGGCCTCCTCCTTACTCCGCACCGGTGATGCGTGACTCACCGGAGGGGAAAAATCGTTTTCTTTTGCCTCTCCTTCACTCTCATTGGTTATTCATGAGAAAATTGGAATAGTTCTATAATAGTAAGAAGATGGTATTGGTCATAGGTGAATCATCCTTTTGGGTTATTTTTTTAAGTTTTTGACTGTTCCATGCTTCTCAATTTTGAAAATTCTGGAAGAATCGATAAACTAGATGATAGAACTAAAAATTCCCTATCGATTGGTGTAATTTTCATAAAGATTTGTTTCAGAAAATGAGCTCAAAAACTCGAGAAACTCTCAATTTTTTGAAATTGCTCAGAATAAAATTTTCCAGTATTTCGACCATAACTCGGCTCAAAATCAATACTTCAAGTTGGTTTTTGGGCCAATTTTCAGGAAATTCAAAAGCGCGTTTAGCGGTAGAAAATTTTCACTTTTATCTTAAAAAAGGCTTAGTGGCCTAACTTTCTCAAAATTTGGATTTCTAGGCCATCATGCCAAATTTGTGTGGATTCTGCTTTAAATGACTTCTCGATCACTTCCCACTTTTCAGAACTCAAAAATATCGAGTTTCAGCTGAGTTATATTAAATTTTGTGAAATTGCTCAGAATAAAATTTTCCAGTAATTTGGCTATAACTCTGCTCAAAATGAAGCTTTCGGCTTGGTTTTAGGACCAGGTTGTAGAAAAATTAGAGGCGCATCGAGTCACATATATTTCAAATCTTAGTATGAAAATAGCTTGGTGGCCTAACTTTCTAAAAAATTGGATTTCTAGGCCATCATACCCGGCTAGGATTTGGCTTGGAGGCCTAACTTGTAGGCTATCTTTTGGTTCTGTCATCCAAGAACTTATTTTTTTTCCTACGGTTTTTTTGGCATCTTTCCCCTAGTCTAGCCCTCAAGCACGCCAAAAAATACATCAATTCCAAATGGTCACGCTCATTTCATTTCTTCCCTCCGTCCGCCTGCATGAAAACCTGAACCATTCCTCCTGATCCTCTCCTCTCCTCGGCGAGGCTTTGACCTTCCCTTCCCTTCTTATTCCAAGTCGAGTCATCTGTGTACCTTTTGTTTGCTTCCTTCCCATTCCACCCGTTACCCCTTCTACCACCAAAACAAATACATGTCTCTCTCTCTCGGTTCGGAAAGAAGAAGAGAGCACATACATGTTCGGTGCTTTTGCCATATGCTCTCTCTCTCTTTCTCTACAAATAATAATAATAATAACGAAAAATCGATAATCGTACTTTCTTGGATTTTTTTTTGCTTCAAAATTTGACACCATGGTCAGGGCGGGACTGTCAAATCGGGTCTTTTTTGGCCGCGGCCCGGCAAAGTCTGGTGACCCGGATTCCAAGAATGTTGAATTTTTTCACTGAATATTCACCAAAATAGTGTAAAACTACAATTTTTATGCTCGAGATAACCCTGGAGCCCAAAATTTGGAAATTTCTTATCGATTTTTCAAAACTCGCTGTAATTTTCCGGGCCGAGCGGGCCGAACGGGCCTCCAGGCCGGGCCGGCTTTGAAAATTCATGTGAAGGCTCGGCTCGTCACAAATATGGTTTTTATATCTCGCTGCCTAGCTGTTAGATCTTTTCGATGTAAGAGGCGGCTTTGTAGAGTTGTAGGGCTCAAGAAGTTGTCGGCCCAGTTTTTGTTATCCGACGCCGACTTATAGTAAAAAGGCCGGCCGTCTGACAGTCCTGAGTCAAACCATAGACAGCACTTTTTGTTTTCAATTTTCGATTTTTTCAAATTTGAACTCGGCGCGAGCGCGTCAAATTGCTGACAGACATGCGATCCTTACCCCGTTGTCTTTTAAAGGATTGAAAAAGGCATCTAGCCATAGAAAATTCAAAATTTAGCATACAATTGATTGGTGACCTAATTTTCCCAAATTTATTATTCTAGGCCACCATGCCAAATTTGTGTGTATTCTTTCAAAATGGCTTCCTCACCATTTTCCACTTTTCAGAACTCAAAAATATCAAGTTTGAGCCGAGTTATGCTGAATTTTGTGGAATTGCTCAGAATAAAATTTCCCAGTAATTTGGCCATAACCCGGCTCAAAATGAGGATAATTTCAATTTTTTCTCATTAGAGCACCCATTCTAACACATCCTCAATTGTATTTACATGTCTACGGTGTCAAGTTTTTTTTTCTCCTGGTGTATATTGACACTTCCATGAGTCATTTCTGGAGAGTAGAGAGAGAGAAAAAACGTGTTGATCGAAACAATTTTTTCTTTTTTTTTCAAAACTGATAAGATTTTTTTCCCCTTTTTTTCCGTTTGTCAGTATCGATTTGGTGTTGTTCTCTCAGCTTTTTGTCGGTCCAAGAGCTGGTTTGTCCGGATTTCCACGAATCAAATTGTTGGACGTTTCGGTTGCATTTTTTCTATTCTTAGGTTCTGGAATATATCAATTTCAAAAAGTTTCCTGGAGATGAAACCGCGCTCTATTGATAAAATTGGCTATATTTCTTTATACATGTCTCAGAATCGAATGTTTTTTTCCAGATTCCATGAAAATCGTCAATTTTTAGATTTTCAATCGATTTCTTTTTCTCATTCACTTATCAACTTCTGCCTATTATTTTCCATGTTATCAGTCAGTCGAAACTTCTATTTTTGTCTTTTTTTCCCGTTTCGGTCTTGTTAATTTCCTCGTTTTCTTTTCGTTTTGACGCTTTAATAAAAACTTTTCGAAGTTTAATTTTTTTCAGACATAGTCTAATATGGAAATTCGACTAAGGCACTTGGCTATTGCCGCCGTCCTTTGCACAGTTGGTAAGATTTTTTTTTTGGTATTTTGAATACTTTGGATTAAAAAAAATTAGTTGTTCAAGAATTACAGAAAATGGTCTAAAACTAGGGTTTCTGGAACTTTTTTTGCTCAAAAACCATAATTTTTGGTTCTAAGTACAGTAACCTATGATCCGACTACAGTAACCCAAGACCCGACTACAGTAACCCTTTTTCAGTCTACTATGCTGACGCTCAAGGCTTGAACGATCCGATCACACAGTACATCGAGGGAAGACTCGGAAATCGACGAATCTTCTGGTGTCCATCTGGATATGGTAAGCTTTTTATGGGGTTGGCCTAGAAAACCAATTTTTGAGAAAGTTAGGCCACCATTTTTCATGAATTTTATATGACTAGATGCGCCTTCAAGTTTTCTACAGTTTGGTTTAAAAGCCTGGTCAAAATCTTTATTTAGAGCCGAGGTATAGTCGAAGTACTGAGCAATTTCCCTAAATTCAGCATAACTTGGCTCAAAATCGATTTTTTTTTTGAGTTCTGGAAACTGGATATTGAATGTGAAGTCATTTGAACTAAACCAATATAAATTTGGCATAGTGGCCTAGGAAACCAAAATTTGAAAAGTTAGGCCATCGAGCAACTTTGATAATTTTTTATATGCCTAGATGCGCATTAGGATTTTCAACAATTTGGTCCAAAAACCAGCCTTCAGTTCTCATTTTGAGCCGAGTTATAGCCAAATTACTGAAAAATTTTGTTCTGAGCAACTTCAAACAATTTATCATAACTCGGCTCAAAATCGATCTTTTTGAATTCCGGAAAATGGAAAATGCTCGAAAAGCCGTTGTAGACCATCTAGAATTTACAAAACGTTCTATTTTTCAGGTTACCTCGCTTTCTGTCCACAACCAACCGATTGGGATAACTACAACTGGTGTTGTACATTCCCCTACATGGGATCATGGAAACCGTCGTGCTGTCAATTCGCTATCCCCACTGGAGCCGTTGTCGCCATTATTCTGGCGGCTATCGTCCTGTTGTTAGGTGAGTGTGCAGACAACTAGACAGTCTAGCTTCTCTGCGTCTCTCTTTCTCATAAGGCGAGAGAGCGCGAGAGAGAGAGAAAGAGAGAGAGAGAGAGCAGACAGCTAGACAGTCTAGCTTCTTTGCGTCTCCCCTCCTGCCTTTCTGTCTCTCTATCTATAACGCTCCCTTAATTTTCAGTCCTGATCGCCATGTCTTGCTGGTGCTGCTGGTGTTGTCCGCTGTACAAGCAGTTGTACGATTTCGAGGATGAGTAGATCAAAACAAATTATCGATTTTTTTCTAAATTTTTTTTCACCCCTCACTGCCATCCCAGAGGCCTTTTTTCTATTTATTCTTATTAAAAAAATCCTTGATAGACCCCAAAAAAATCCCCATGATCCTCCATGTCCCTTTCTCCTCAATTTTTTCCAAAAATTTAGCGTAATTCCTCACTAGCCCCGCCCCCTTGGGTCCGCCCCCATTTCTTAAACTGATGATCTGTCGGTGTGTTTTTGTCCCCTCTTTTAATATTTTTTCTGTGATATCTTCTAATTCAAGAGCATGCTCTTTTATTGGAGGAATGCTGTTTCAGTTTTATGGATCTACCTGAAACTTCTTATTTATTGGAAATCATCCGTTGCTCAAAACGCTATTCTATGCTTTTTTTCGATTTTTTTTTTGAAAATAAAAATTATAAAATAAAAAAAAATGATTTGACCCCAGTGGGGATCGAACCCGGGTATTAAATTCCAAGAGCTAGAGTGCTAGCCACTAGTCCACACTTGCAATAGAAGGTGGAGTTCTAGAAACCCATGTAGGATGCTTAAAAAAAGAAAAAAAGATTTGACCCCAGTGGGGATCGAACCCGGGTTTGAAATTTATAAAACAACAGCACTAGCCACAAGGCCACGAGGGACATGGTCGTCTCTGAGATGGAGGGCGTAGAGGTGGCGGCGGTCACACGTACACCGTGGCCTAGTGGCTAGTGGTCGCGTTTTGGAATTTGGGGTCGCGGGTTCAATCCCCGCGGGGGTCAAAACTTTTTTTCTTTTTTCTAATGGTGTTTGCAGACCCAACGTCATATTTTACGACATTTTTGAATATTGAAGAAACAATCATTTTTCTTAATCACGTGACCCCTCCTCCCCTCGGCTAGACCCCTCGATTTCAGGCCCAAAACTATCATTTCTCGCATTCTCAAAATGCAAAATTCACTGATTTTGTGCTCGATTCTTCTGCTAATTTCCTTCTCATCGGCGACTCGATTCTTATTCGGTGTCGAAGTGAAATGCGACATCGACGACACGTTCTTCCTGACAATTTCGCATTGGGAGGACGACGAGAATGAATCTTGGGCTGGATATTTCATAAGCGACGACCAAATCACCAAAAAACAAAGAATCCACGCTCGAAATCACACGTTTTTGTATCAGAATGGGCGACTAAGTGGTGATATGGGATCGGAATTCGAGTTGTATGGAAGGTTATATCATAATTGTACGAGAAATGGGAAGACTCGGATGATTCGGAAGGATTTGGATGCGGCAAAGTCAGCGGATGGTATTATTTATAGAGAGTATATGGTGAATTTGACGGATAATGGAAGGGAAACTAATGATGAATAATTAGTAATAAAGAGTTTTGTTCATTCCTTTCTGATGGCGGGAGTCGAACCCGGGTATTTAAAATAAAATCCAAAAGGGATAGTGTTAGCCATTACGCCACGGTCTCTCTTGTGCAGTTGTCCCCCTTGGCAAAGTGAATAGCGCTACTGCCTTCGAACTTTTATACCAATCCATTGTTCACAAAAGTCTTCAATTTCGGAGCTCTCTTTAACAGTTCTAATTGGCTATTACAATTTGGCAGAAACACTTTCAGCAGGCATGGGCAATTATCGTTTCTAGGACGCCCGAGACGATAGACTTCCGTTGATACTCCTAAATTCAAGTGCTGCATCACCATATCCACTGCTTGATAATCAAACTTTGTCTTATCCAGCTCAAAATAAGATTTGTATTCGGGGATGTTAAGCGTTACTACGCTTCTGGACCGCTCCTTCTTTTCAGCATCACTATATCTAACTTTAATGCCGTCATTGGTGTCCCCCAATACCTTCATCAGTTCCTCCACTTTCTTATTCTGCTCCTAAACAGCGGCTTCCAGAAATACTATCTTCTCATTTGCCAATTTCATTTCCTTTTCCAAACGTTCAATCTTCTTTTTCATCAATTTTTCGACACTTGCATCCAGAATTCTAAACAAATCTTCAGATGAAAAACAGTTGCGATTCTCGTTCCGTATCACATTCACGATATCCATCGACTCATCCCTAACTTCGAGTTTCTTCTTCTTTTCCGTAGTCTCTTTTGGTGGCGTCATTTAAAAAAAAACCGTGAATGAAACTTAGTGATTTTGAAAAGTTATGTTAAGAGGACGCTCAACTTTTATACCTGAGAGGCCATCTTCAATCTGTGGGAGCAGCTATGTCCCCTCTTTTTCCTCGAGGCCGTGATGGAAGTTTTCTCTAGCAGTGGTCTGCCTTATATAATATCAATATCACGGTTGTACGACAGGTGATGTATTAATAAGTAAGAATTATATATATAAAGATACAAAATACATGTATAAAGATTATAAGAACTAACACAAAGAATAAAACGTCAAGTTAATGTTACAAGGTCCTGAAGAACTTATAGTTCGGTCCAAGCAGAAAATGTCTACCGAAACTAAAGCTAAGAAGGGGAGATTTATAATCCCAGCAACATTGTAGGAAATATGCGTTCTAGACAGTGTAATTCATCAATCACAAACGGTTCGAGAACTTGGTACCAATATTCCAATACAGCTTCTCCGATAGGGAATCCCAGACGATTAGCAATGTTGGCAACTCTTTGGCGCAATTGTTTTATAATTGAGCTGACAAAGTCAGATAGCTCTAAAAATGAGAAAAAATATTAGAGTTGGAGCTGATGACTTATTACCTCCTTTACTCTCTTTCAAAGCAGACAGAAAGATTTCATTTGCTAAAAGTTGGAAGAACGGGTTTCACCAGATTTTAAAGAAAATAATGTTTTTTTTTAGAAATTTCGGATAAAAAAATACCTTCCTTCACAACAAATTCACGCACAGCCAACAATGTCGGTAGTTGTTCGTTATACTTTTTTACGAATTCAGTTGTATTCTGACCGAATGTTGAGACTGGTCGTACGCATTTGTACTTAAAATGAGATAATCTGTGTCAACCTCTTTGAAGAAAAAAAGTGAAAACAAACCACGTAATCCAAGAGAAGCGACGGTTGCTGGAATAAATCTAATCTCATCCGCTTTCATGGAAAATCACTTACGGTAGTAGGTGGATCCTCACCACTTACAGTATCAGCAAGTATCACAATAACTAGCAGCGCGAACAATCGCATGTTGAAAGTGGCATTTCTTAGATTGACTCACTATATTTATACTGTGAAAGTTCTATGTGTTCTAATACTCTCACTGATAAAAGCCGTACTTTCAAAGGAACCGCTTGTTCTTTTTATGATGTGCAGTCAAACTTTTGAGGATATAAAATTTTGATCATAAAAGTTTTGAAGCGCTAAATATTTTAATGCGTTTTTGGGCGAAAATTGATCTTTATGAGTTTCGGAAAATCGTTAACATAGCGATTTCAACGCGCATTCTTTGTGAGAATCAAGGAACTCACGGAACAAATTCCAATACTCTTCCACAGAGGACGAATTTCTATCGGAAACTTTTGATGGCGTGATTTCAAGAATTTTTCAAAGAAAATTCAGAGAGATCAATTTCTTAAATTGGCTGGGGGAGCCTCTGGAGCTTTTGCAAGATCTTGCGAATAATGTTCCATAACAAAATCTTCTTTATTGTCAGAATTTTCTTATACAACAACACTGATATCAGAAACTGATAAATAGGAAATCACTGTTTCTTCTTCCCGATTTCCCCTTCTGTTGCCAGAACCTCCAACGGGAATATAAGTCATTTGGAATTCAGGAATCACTTCTTCTTCCTTCTTGTCGTTCTCTTTCACTTTTCTTTGAACCCATGCTTTTACAGGTGACCAATTACATAAATAAACAGTCAGAATCCATAGAAAAGGGCAATAATATAAATTGAATATGAACTTATCGACTGAGAATGGAATATCTGGGGTTTCAGTAAAAATAGTTCTGATGATTGTGATAATACGATAGGTTAGAGTGGCCAATAATGATAAGATTGAGTTGATTATTATTGAAAATCCTTTTTCATCAATTTGAAGGCGAAAGAATTTCCATTGTAAAAAGACGGTGAATATTAAACAAAGAATGAACACATCGATGCACAATAAGAAGAAATCAAACTTGACTTCCTTGTTCCATATATCAAAAACGAGCCATTCTGAAAGAAAACTTTTAAAATTGCAAAACAATTGGTGACCTAGGAATTCTGAAACTGTGGAAACTAGACCAACAAACTTTGAATCAGATCGATGGCCTAAAAATCTCAGATTTTGAAGTTCTAGGCCACATGACTTTCATTTCTAATTGAAAATTGAGATAAAGCAACCTAGCTACCCTCTTTTTTTAGCGACACTCTTTTTTGGGTTTCTAGGCCATGCCAGTTTGACTACAGTACCGTTTCCCGTTCTAAAGTATATAGTGAATTTCCGTTGTTTTCTCTGGTACCGCAGGACTTCCCGATCATTTTCCACTTTTCAGAACTCAAAAATATTGACTTTAAGCCGAGTTATTCTAAGTTTTGTGAAATTGCTTAGAATAAAATATTACAGTAGTTCGACTATAACTCGGCTCATAATGAAGATTTCGACTTGATTTTTTGACTAATTTGTAGGGAACTCAAATGCGTATCTATTCTTACAAAACTAAAAATCTAGCATGAAAATGGCTTGGTGCCCTAACGCCACTCTGATTCAGAGTCCTCAAATTCAAATTCAAAGACTCACTTTTACAGTTCACCACTCTTAAAACCACAAAGACAGGGATCATGAGACAAGAGAAAGCAGGTCGGTTCCATTTTGTGTCAAACAACGCAACATGAATAAATTTGATTTTGAAAATCACAAAAAGCATCTGAAGAATGATGAAACAAGACAGTATATAGCTTCCAAAAGCGAGTGGCACTGTAGACAATACTCCAATGATCAGAAATATGCTCTGTTCTACTTTATGTGATTTGGCAATGCTATATGTTGTAACCAACACGTGGAAATACATATAGGAATGAAATGGTAAGAATGGAGAAAATTGGCGGAATTTTTTCATTTTGAGTATGTACAAAACGATGAGAATTATGGGGAATGGTAGATTAATCAACGCTTTTTGCAAATTTTTTGAATATTGCTCAGAGCCATCGAACCATATTGCAGTTGCATTTGGATCAAGTTGAGCGAAATGCATTTGGAGGGAAAAGAGCTTAGGAATGAATGTGAGATGGTAGAAGAAATCACCATAACTACGAGCAGGTGATGTTTGGAATAGGCAGGTGGATTCGAAACAAGCCAAAATCTGGACTATTGATTGAATTTTCCGGGATTTTTTCGGAATTTTTTCAGGGGTTTTTCCGGGGTTTTTTCGGAATTTTTTCCGGTTTTTTTCCGGGTTTTTTCGGAATTTTTTCAGGGTTTTTACCGGGTTTTTTCGGAATTTTTTCAGGGTTTTTACCGGGTTTTTTCGGAATTTTTTCAGGGTTTTTACCGGGTTTTTTCGGAATTTTTTCAGGGTTTTTACCGGGTTTTTTCGGAATTTTTTCAGGGTTTTTACCGGGTTTTTTCGGAATTTTTTCAGGGTTTTTACCGGGTTTTTTCGGAATTTTTTCAGGGTTTTTACCGGGTTTTTTCGGAATTTTTTCAGGGTTTTTACCGGGTTTTTTCGGAGTTTTTTCCGGGGGTTTTCTTAGGTTTTCCGGGGTTTCCGTGGTTTTTTCGGCATTTTTCTGGGATTTTTTCCGGGATTTTTCGGAATTTTTTCCGGTTTTTTCGGAGTTTTTTCAGGGTTTTTTCCGGGTTTTTTCCGGATTTTTCCGGTTCTCTATGGTGTTTTTCTGGGTTTTTTCCCGGGGGTTTTCCGGCGGTTTTCCCGGTTTTTTTTCGGAGTTTCCGGGGTTTTTCCAGATTTTTTCCTGGTTTTTTCCGGTTTTTTTCCGGTTTTTTCCGGGTTATTTCCAGGTTGTTTCCGGGTTTTTTCCAGGCTTTTTCCGGGTTTTTCCCGATTTTTTTCCGAGTTTTTTCCGGGTTTTTTCAGGGTTTTTTCCGGGTTTTTTCCGAGGTTTTCCGGGGTTTTTTCCGGGTTTTTTCGGAATTTTTTCCGGAGTTTTCCGGGGTTTTTACGGTTTTTTCCGGTTTTTTCCGGGCTTTTTCCGGGTTTTTTCTGGGTTTTTTTCCGGGATTTTTCCCGGTTTTTTCCGGGGTTTTCCGGAGTTTTCGGGGGTTTTCCGGGATTTTTTTTTCGGATTTTTCCGGGTTTTTTCCTGGTTTTTCCGGGGGTTTTCAGGGTTTTTCCGGGTTTTTTCGGAATTTTTTCAGGGTTTTTTCCGGGTTTTTTCCGGGTTTTTTCCTGGTTTTTTCCGGGTTTTTTCCAGGTTTTTTCGAGATTTTTTCAGGGTTTTTTCCGGGTTTTTTCCGAGTTTTTCGGAATTTTTTCAGGGTTTCCCCAGTGTTTTTGCATTGTTTTCACTATAAGAAAATGCACGTTTTATTCGAATTCCAGCGAAAAAATAATACAATTAATAAATTCTTCTGCACAACTGTTGGGGTGTCTCGGTTCCCAAAAAATACTTTAAAACTCAATTATAGGAGGGATCATTTGGCAAGCGTGTCTTCTATACGCGGAAAGATAGAAGAAAAAGTGGGCGGGGCTTAGGGTAGGGGAAACCGGAAGGGAGAAAATGCGGACTAAATTTCAAAGAAAATAAATCGGGTTTGAACAAAAAAAGTGTACAAAAAAAGTACAAAAAAGCTGAGTATCGTCAGTGGGGGGAACGGTGTGGAAGGGGAGGGGAGGATGACTAGAATTTTAATGGAAAGCATCGGTTAAATAAAATCACTGGAACAAGAGCCGCTCAATCGGCACCACCCCATTGTTAATCTGAGCAAGGGAACTGGTCAGCCGGACACATCGGGCAAGGCCTCCACGGGTCGACAACACTCGCACCTTTTCTCCGTCTTCAAGGGAGAAATTGGCGAGTTGGAAGGCGCCCATAACGGAGGCCAGACGGATCCGCGAGGATGGGGTCCGTGGGGTGTTGGAGGTGGTGGAGGTGATGCTGCTTGTTCGGCTGGAAATTGGTTTATGAAAATTTGATATTTCCGAAAAAGCTCGTTGTCTGAAAAATCTCATTTTTGGAAACAGATCATTTTTCGGAAAAGCTCATTTTTCGAAAAAAAACTCATTTTAAAAAAAAACTCTTTATCAAAAAAATGCTCATTTTTCGAAAATGCTCATTTTTCGAAAATGCCCATTTTTTCGAAAATGCTCATTTTTTCGAAAATGCTCATTTTTTCGAAAATGCCCATTTTTTCGAAAATGCTCATTTTTCGAAAATGCTCATATTTCGAAAATGTTCATTTTTCGAAAATTCTCTTTTTTTTGTAAATGCTCTTTTTTTTTTTTTGAAAGAGCTCATTTTTCGAAAATGCTCATTTTTTCGAAAAATCTCATTTTCTCAGAAATAGAAGCTCATTCTTCGGAAAATCTCATTTCTCGGAGATGCTCATTTTTTGAAAATGCTCATATTTCGAAAATGTTCATTTTTCGAAAATGATCATTTTTCGAAAATTCTCAATTTTCGAAAATGCTCATTTTTCGAAAAACCTCATTTTTTCGAAAATTCTCATATTTCAAAATTCTCAAAAAATTTTATTCTGAGCAATACCTCGTCGACAATGGTATCCTGGAACGTCTAGATGGTGCAGTGGCAAGCCGAGCCGGGACTGATGAGCTCTTCGGGACTCTTGAATCGGACGCTATCCTCGAGGCTCCGCCCCATTGTTGCATGGACTTGGTGTACTGGTTGTGGGTCATGGAGGTGTCACCGCGAGCTTCGATTACTGCAAAAAAATGAATTAGTTTGCAAATCATGAAAAAAAAAGTTTTTCATTGAGTTGGCTCGGTGGCCTAACTTTTTTAAAATTTTGTTTTCTAGACCATTTTTCATTTTTCAGAAATCAAAAATATTGATTTGAACCGAGTTATGCTAAATTTCGTGGGATTGCTCAGAATAAAATTTTCCGGTTTTTCGACTATAACTCGGCTCAAAATCACTGTTTTGGCTCGGTTTTTGGACCAAATTACTCAAAATTCAAAGGCGCATACCTGGTAAAAGTGACAAACTGTCGACCATTCTCCACAACAATGTTCTGTATTCAGCACTGGCAGATAGGAGGAATGAGTCGTCCGAGTACAAAGTTTTGAGCACTTTCTCCTTGAGCACAATGTAGCACAGCCAGCAGTCGAGCGAATTTTCTCTGCAATTTTTTTTTTGAGTTTTTTTGGAAATTTCTGAGGTCTAGGACGAAAAAAGCTGCTTATTTTGTTATCAAAAATTTTTTTTTCGAAAATTCCAGAAAAATTTTCAAAAAGTACCTGATAAGCTCCTCAAAGAAGATTTCCACTTTGACACTATCACTTTTTGAGCACTCCTCCAATTGTTTGACGATTGAGTGAACGTCTTTGGTTGCTGGTCCTTTTGAGGTGACTGTTTGAATCATTGTCCATGCGGAGATACCTTCCAGGAGACCGTCCTCGATTAGGCATCTCATGGCGCTGAAAAAAATTTTTTTTGAAAAGATTTTTTTTGGAAGACTCGATGCGCCGCTGTAAATTGGTCAAAAAACCACTCGAAAATCTTCGTTTTAAGCCGAGTTATGGCCGAAATACCCGGAAACTCTTATTCTGAGCAATTTTGAAAAATCGGGCATAACTCGGCTCAAAATCGATATTTTTGAGTTCTGAAAAGTGGAAAATGATCGGGAAATCATTTGGAACAGAATCAATCTAAATTCGGCGTAATGGCCTAGAAACCCAAATTTTTAGAAAGCTAGGCCATCAGGTAATTTTTTGCTAGACTTCAAACTTTACATGACTAGATGCGCCTTTGACTTCTCTACCGATTGGTTTTTAAACCATTTGGAAATCTTCGTTTTAAGCCGAGTTATGGTCGAAATGCTCGGAAATTCTTATTCTGAGCAATTTCACAAAATTAGGCATAATTCGGCTCTAAATCGGTATTTTTGAGTTCTGAAAAGTGTGAAACGATCAAGAGAACGTTGGGGCCTAGAAACTTTTGAAAGCTAGGCCAGCTTCTCTTTTTATTTTTGCTAACTATGGTTTTCCCTATTGCTTTTTGCCCTTGCGAAATTCATAAGCTGAAGAAAAACTAACATCACAAGAAGATCACTTCCATCACCCCTCGAAATCGTGGCCACCCCTTCGACGACATTCTCCACAAGTGTCCGTTTTGCCGCATAAATCGGCAAACCGACAATTGAGAGCTCCTTGGCACGCAATTGATGACGGGTCGTTGAGCTGCAAAAATGAATAATGGGATTTATGAAGAGGGGTATTAGCGAGAGGGGGTCAAATGGGTTTTGAAAATGGGCTTACGTCGTTGGAGCGAACGAGAAATTGGTGTCGGTGGGTGTGGTGGCACAATCGCAGAGGACCGTTTTGGTCTGGGCGGTTTGGGCCCAGATTGGAGGGTGGATTCTGAAAAGGACTAATTTTAGGACCAAATTCTAGCTCTACAAAAAAAGAAAAAAAGATTAGACCCAAGTGGGGGTCGAACCCGGGTATCAAAAATTGGAAGACAGAAGCGTTAGCCAGTAGGCCAT
>GL380067.1:69810-96785 GCA_000143925.2 Caenorhabditis brenneri
GGCGCCCTCTCCCACCTTCGCCGAAGGTGTCCCCGTGGCCTAGTGGCTAACGCTGCTGTCTTTCAATCTTTCCTACCCGGGTTCGACCCCCACTGAGGTCAAATCTTTTTTACACTTTCCCTGGACCCCCCTACTCACCTCCTTCTCACTCTATAACATGTCCGACATGCTTCATTCGCCGACGCTGAAATCCCGTGGAATCTCCGGTCAATACAATTGGAGGTGAGAACATTTGACGAGGTGCTCGGCACTTGTTTCGAGATTGATGAGGATAATAGTTGGGTGTTGCTCTTGAAAAATGAGCACGCTTCTGCGACGTGTCTGAAAAAAAGGGTTTTTGAGATTTTTTTATTCTGAGAAATTTCCTATAACTCAGCTCAAAATAGATATTTTTGTGTTCTGAAGAGTGGAAAATAATCGGGAAGCTAACGGGGACAGAAACCACCCAATTTTGGCATGATGGCCTAGAAAACCAATTTTTGAGAAAGTTAGGCCACCGAGCCATTTTTTTATGTGCTAAGCTTTATATGGCTAGATGCGCCTTCAAGTTTTCTAAAAATCGGCCAAATAAACTCAGGGAAAGCATTCAATTTGAGCCGAGTTATAGTTGAAGTACTGAAAATTTTATTCTGAGCAATTCCACAAAATTTGGGATTTTTTGGAGCCATTTTTTTCGAAAGATTTTTTTCATTTAGAAGATTTAGAAGGATTTTTTGATCTACAAACATTTTTTTTGAATTCCAATTTCGAAAAAATCCAATTTCCATCCCCTTCTCTTCCATTTTTTTCTTCCAATTTCCGTTCTTTTTTCCCAAAAAAAAAATTCGGAAGAAAAGTTCTATCCATCATTCTTCTTTTCGCCGACCGGGTTAGGCAAAAACTCTGGCGTCTCTCGAATTCCCATGCTATTTTTTCGGGGGAAAAAGCGCATGCGAAATAATCTCGAGATTACGAAAGGAGATTGAATGGAAATGGGAAAAGAGAGAGAGAGAGAGAGTGCAGAGAAAAGGAAATTACTCACTTGGGCAGAAGCACTGAAAGAGATTGCCAATCCTCAATGTGGCTGGGGCCACTGCAGCCGAGACCAGAGTCCGGAGAGTCTTCCTGAAAGAAATTGGGATGATTGGGACCAAAAACCAAGTTGAAATCTTTATTTTGAGCCGAGTTATGGTCGAAATACTAGAAAATTTTATTCTGAGCAATTCCACAAAACTCAGCTGAAAATCAATATTTTTGAATCCCAAAAAGTAAAAAGCGACCGAGAAGTCATTTGGAACAAATTCCACTCAAAATCGGCATGATGGCCTAGAAAACCAAATTTTGAGGAAGTTAGTCCACCAAATCATTTTCATGATAGCCCATGACTTTTATATCATCAGATGCGCCTTGAAATTACCTACAACTCCGTCCAAAAATCAATCCGAAATCTCGATTTTAAGCCGAGTTATAGCCAAAATACTCGAAAATTTTATTCTGAGCAATTCAGCAAAATTTGGCATAACTCGGCACAAAACCGATATTTTTGAATTGTAAAATGGAAAATGATTGGGAATTCATTGATGGCCTAGGAAACCAAATCCGTACCTGGAAGAATAACGGAAAATCGTTGGTGGAGGTGATGGATGGAAGTGGCTGTTCTCCTTTCTGCGTCTTGATAATTGCATCCCTGAAGGAGGCGGTGAACGATTCGCAGAGTGATGGCATCTGCAAAAAATATAGTTTAGAATGGGAAGTGGTAAAGTATTCAAATGGGCATGGCCTAGAAACCCAAAATAGAGTTTTCTAGGCCACTTCAATTTTTTTTTTTTAATTTCTTTGAAAAATTTTTTTTTGGAGTTTGTGTGACCTATAAAATTTCAACTTCAGCGATTCCTAAGCCATCAGTCTAAGGCTCTAGAACTGAAGGTTTGGTGGCCTAGAACCCCAAATTCTTGGGTTTCTAGGCCATCATTTTCTCTCCTCTTGTTCCAGTCCCCCAGCTATCAAAAAGCAGTAAAAGGGAACCCCGATCAATAAAAATAATGATAAATGTACTAAACGCTTCGCATGCATGCATGTAACACTCACTTATCGGGTAAAAAGAAAAGACATTGACACGAAAAAAAGAGACAAGGAGGACAGAAGGAGAGACGAACGATATACATAAAACTTATTGGTGGTGGTCTTTAGTGGAGGGAAGAGAGATATTGGATTATGTTATGTAAGAAATTTTTTTGGTATAGGATAACACAAAGAAATGTCTCTAGGGGCTAATTATGTTCATTGAAAATCGCTAGAGGATAAATTAGTAAAAAATGAATTTTCCAGAATTACGAATGTTAGGGCCCAATTTTTTAGCATTACGATCAAATTTTTCATGAAAGTAGATCAAAAAATTCCCTATCGATCGGTATAAATATCATGTAGGTTTGTTTCAGAAAATGTGGCTCAAAAAACTAAAAAACTAAATTTTGGATCCGAGCTTTTTGAAGAGCATTTTTGACCTGCTTTCTCTGAAAGAACCCTATATGAATGTTATACCAATCGATAGGAAATTTTTTGATCTATCGATTGGTATAAATATCACATAGGATTGGTTCAGAAAATGTGGCTCAAAAACCTGAAAAACTAAATTTTTGACTCGAGCTTTTTGGAGGGCATTTTTGACCTACTTTTTCTGGAACAACCATATAAAATTTTTATACCAATCGATAAGAATTTTTTCGATCTACGAATCCATATTCTCTCTTTTTCTAATTTTCTAAAAATGAGCTTCTAGAAGCTCAAAAAAGAGGATTTTGAAATTTCGAAATCTTCATAACCCTCCTATTTGTTTGTTGTTTTTTACATTTTCTCAAGGTTTACAGCTAGTGGAAACAAGGAAATTTTTCTTGAAAAATCAGAGAAAAAAATGATTTTGGGCTCGGAGTTTCCCCAAAAATGTTTACAAATTTCGTAATATTCCCCGGGTCCCTAGCGGGATGGGCTCCGGAAAATGAACAAAAAACAAATTTTAAAACTCGAATCGTCTAGAATCAAAAATATTCAGCAGTTTAAAAAAATGTATACTGTAGTCTCCTTAACTTGAAAAAAAGCAAGAAAAAAAGAATCCAAATTGATTTTCGAGGTTATTGTTTTCTGCAAAAAAAAAAACAATTTTTCTCTACCAATATATATTTTCCTCTTCGTGTCGAAAACAAAAAAAAGTGTTGACTTCTTCGTCTTCTCATTCTACTTGACCATCGCCACCGATCAACAGAGAGAAAAGAAACAAAAAGGTGTTCTTCTCATTCTCTCCGTTACATTTTTTTGTTTGTGTGTAGGTGTTACACCTCGAAATTTATGATGATGACGGAAATTTTCTCACCTAGGGGATGGGAATGCGCTCAAATTTGAAAAAAAACATTTGGAGGAAAAATCGAATTTGCTCCAATGATAATTTCATTATTTGTGGAAAGATAGAAATAAGGAAAAATAAAAACTTGAAAAAAATTATTTAAAATGGAGCGAAATTGCACGAAGAAAACATTTGAAGTAAAGTTTTTGGAGTAATTGAAATTGGAAAATTGATCAAAACTTTTGAAATTTCAGAAATTCAACTTTTTTCATATTTTTTTCATTTTTCAGGGTTCTTTCCTAACAAAAGTAACTATACTCTAAAGGAGATTGAGGAAAATATTTCGTAACTTTTTGCGTTTTTTTTTCTAGTTATTCGACAATTTTGAAACATATATTTGTTTCAAATTCTATATTCGAATTTCCAAAAAAACGTTTCGAATTCCCTACTTTTTGGTTCAAAAACCAATCCAAAATTTTCATTTTGAGCCGAGTTATAGTCGAAAATCTCGGAAATTTTATTCTGAGCAACTTCAAGAAATTTAGCATAACTCGGCTCAAAATCAATATTTTTGAATCCTAAAAATTGAAAAATGCAACCTAGAACACCAAAATTTAAAATTCTATAAATTCAAAAAACCCCTTACCTCATGATGCATAGCCAAGAAATCCAATTTAGGCGCTGGTTTCTCCTCCATGTCTCCACTTTCCCGGGGCGATGATCCACACGATCCACCAGCATTCTTCTCCAAAATATCAGCAAATGTCCGTTTTGAAATATTCTGAGATGACCTGCGAGCCGCCGAGTCCTTCCTCCATCGATCTTTCCGAATGATTTCTTCATTTGCCGCATCCCGGATTTCATTATCATTGACATCAACGAACCGAGTGGCATCCCCCGAAACAAAGTTGGCAATTAGGGAATTTGGACGATTTGTCGTTGATCTCATGATCTTATTATTCCAAACATCCGGTGCACTTGCCGTCCGTTCATCCAACGGTTCTGACGTTCTTATGCGGCCCCACGTCGTCAAATTCTCATTGATCCCGGATTGCCAGTGTCCTGAATCAGCAAATGCCAATTGAAAATCCTCTTTTTTCATCTGACATCGCTCCCGAAACTGTGTAGAATCCAAAGAATCCGTGGAGACCGATGGATCCACAGACTCGAAGAGCATCGAGTCTTCACCACAAAAATTGAGGGCCGCGATCCGTGCATCAATGTCATCAGGCCATTGATCCTCGTCGGGCATCATGTGCAGTTCGCACAGTTCCACCATTGCGTGGCGCTTAGGTTTAAGAAGGACGTTTCCAGAATATAGAAGCTGTGTGGGGGTCTTCAAGGGACTAAAAGAAGAAGAAAAAGGACGCTGCGCCGTCGCCGCGTCGTCGATCGATGAATCTGCGTCTCTGCCCCCGGTCGAGATGGGCCCAGAGGAGAGAGACGAAATGCGTCAGCTGTTTTCTCTGGCGTCTCCACGCTTCCTTGCTATTTTTCTCTAGTTTTGTGTCTGCGTCTCGTTCTGCAAAATTACATATACACACACTATACTCTTGAGAGTTTCTCTGCTTGCTTGGGGGGGTCTAGGGAGGAGGGGAAAAGGAGACTCGTCTCTCCGCGAAAAGCGGGAAAAAGAAGAGAAGAAGGGGGTGCGAAAATGTACTTGTGCATGAATGATGATGATTGGCTCGCATTTTGAGAAGAAAAGAGTATCTTATTACTGTTTTCGGAGTGTATTGCATAGATAAATAGTGAATTATGATGAAAGATGGTGAGTATAGTAATCCCAAAAAAAAACAAAAAAAAATTGACCCCAGTTGGGATTGAACCCGGGTATGAAAAATGGTAGGCAGCAGCGTTAGCCACTAGGCCACTGGTTTGTAGGCGAAGGCGCTGGAAGAAGAGGAACGGTGGGCGCCGCTTCTTGGCGACACTTTTACGCCCTTCCCCTATCAGATAATTGTTGCACCTATGGCGTAGTGGCTAGCGCGCTTGCTCTTGAAACTTTGGACCGGGGTTCGATTCCTCGAGGGGTTTATTCTTTTTTGCTTTTTTCTAGAATGATTATATTGAGGTTTTGGAGCGATTTTTAGCCAAAATGTTTAGATTCGAAGGAGTTGTATCCTCAGAAAACCGCATATTTTCCAGATTTCATAGGGCAGAATTTGAAAAAAAAATGTTGGAAGACAGTGGCCTTGGAGCAGATTTTTGAGCTCTTTGTGCCCCGCCCACCAATCAAATTTATGTTCTCCATGGTTAAGCGGCTAGGAAGAAGGGAACCGATCATAAAAAATGTAGGATACTAGAGGGGTACTAATGGATTTTTGGGGGCTGGTGTCTATAAAATATATAGTTTTTTAAACTAAACACTAAAAAACATAAAAATGATATTTTGAAGCATAGAAATGACGGTCAAATCTGCCTGAATTCTACTAATATTTGAAGAAATTCCGGTTTTTCTTTTCAAATTTTTTTCCGGCTGAAAAACCTGGATTCAATCCAAAATTCAATTTCAAAATCGAAAAAAATCTTCCCTTCCAGAACATTCCCGCCTCATTTTCCCAAAAAGATTGCTCCCAGGAGAGACGCCTCTTTTTTGCTAAAGGAGGAGGACACTTAAGAAACCGACCATTCCTTCCGAAAACCCCATCTACTACTTGACACGATTGATATGAGAATAAGAGCTCAAGAGAAAGAGAGACGCAGAGAAGCAGAGCAAACCACGTGTTGATAATAGTGACGTGGCAATCCAATCCATCAACAAGAACATCACAAGAAAATGATGGATTGGGAGAGGGGGGGGGGGTGGTAATAAGGAAAAATTGGATTAATTGGCTTAGAAGAGTGAGGAGAACGGAAGATGTGACAGATGAGGGCACCCACGGGCACCCCAAGGTTCTTAATTAGAGAATTTAGGTGACAGCGTTATGTACTAATAGGACATCTATTAGATTAATAAGTTAGCTGAAGAAGTCAAATGAAAATTTGGGAATTTTGCTTGAACCGATGCGCCTTTAAATTTTCTCTGAACTCGTCCAAAAACTATTCCGGAATCTCCATTTTTAGTCGAGTTATAGTCGAAATACTGCGAAATTTTATTCTGAGCAATTCCAGAAAATTAAGGATAACTCGGCTCAAAATTGACATTTTTGAGTTCTGAAAAGTGGAAAATGATTGGAAATTTATTATTCACAAGATCTGATTATCAAAAAAACCCAGTTCCAGGGAAAAGCCCAATACTCAAAAAAAATCTCGAATTTATAACCGCACGTCAACATGAAAAATGCACAAAAAAGGAGCAAAAAAGCGGAAGAGTGCGGGGTTCCAATTTTTCAAAAAAAAGAGAGAGAGTGAACGAGAAAAAATGGGGAAGGAATATGATGAATATGAAGATGGAGGCAGAAGAAGAAAGAGAGTGACGTCAAAGGGACAAGCATATACTGGAAAAAAGGAAAAAAGAAGCCATTTTATTCGGATTTGAATGGGTTTTTAATGGGATATGGAGGAGGGAGGACAAGGGGATTTGGGGTTTATAGAAAAATTTTGCAAAAAAATTACTGAAAACTCAAAAAAAGAAACAAAATTCGAACTTCAAAACCGACTCAATATTGAAGAAACAACATTTTTGACGTAAAAAATTTTCAAAGAGCTTATAAAAAAATTGCCCAGAAAATTTGGAAAAAAATTATTTTCTTTGAAAATTTGAATTTTAAGTTCAGAAAACACCAAAAATGGATTTTTAGAGAAAAAAAGTTTCTTTCGGTGCTACATTGTGCTACTCCTAAACTTTGAGGTCAAGTTTTCAAAAAATACCAAATTTTTTTTCGACATTCGAATTTAATATGACCAGATGCGCCTTGAAATTCCCTACATTTCGGACCAAAAACCAAGTCGAAATCTTCATTTTGAGCCGAGTTATAGTCAAAATACGTGAAAATTTTATTCTGAGCAATACCACTAAATTTATCATAACTCGGCTCAGAATCAATATTTTCGATTTACGAAAAGTTGAGTTTGTGGATTATTCTCGCGGATCAATTTTACAAAACTAAAATTTTCAGAAAAAAAAATCCCCAAACCCCAAAAATCTCGCCCCAGAACAATATATCTTGCCTCGATGTTTACTACCCCCGAACTCGTTAAAACTCTTTCTTGTGACTTCTACCCTACTTCAAAATGATCAAAATAAGTTCAAATTACTCTCTTCTTTCTCTGCGTCTCTCATTTTTTCGGACTCTCTTACTGATCTCTGTTCGATAACCCCCTTCGCTAGAATCCAGAGAGAGGGTGTAATAATCAGTTGCGTACTATAGACAAGAGAGGGGGATGAAAATGAATGGATAATGTTTCCGATGGGATGGTGGAAGAGGTCTGATGGACCAGGTGATATAGAAGACAGATGATCAATTATCACTGGGGAAGAGATCTTTGGGACACTGATTTTTATCAGTATTATTAGAACGGCATGCAGTTTGCAAGGGAGTTATATGGGAGTTTTTTTCAATTAACCCAAAATTGTGCTATTTCGAGGGATAACAATCTGAAAACACGCCGTTTTTCAAACAACAAAGTGTTTACGCGCCTCCGGCGCTCTTGCGGGCTCATCAAGAACTGGATTCAATAATTATGAGGTTTTGAATCCAGTCATCGAGGTTGATGTGGCGCGCCGCAGGCGTATTTGCAGCCATCAACCGATGAAATTCTGAAGTGATTGCTCGGCGTTACAGTAGTATTTACATGAGATTGGGAAAATTTTGAGAAAAAAATTCTCTGCGCGCCTACGGCGCATTTGCAGGCTTTTCAAGTGTCAGTCATTGAGGTCGAAGTGGCGCGTCGCAGGCGCATTTGCAGCTTTGAATCGATCAAGTTTTAAGTAGGAAAAAGGAATAATTTGTAGATCAAAAAATTCCCTATCGATTGCTACTAATTTCATATAGCATTGAATTAGAAAATGTAAGTAAAAACTGGAAATGGGCGAACCGTTTTTTTTACCAGAACAATTATTTTTGGAAAATGTAGAGCGTTCAGAACAAAAAAATATATCAAAACAAAATTCCCTATCGATTGGTATGATTAACATCGATATAACTACAGAGAGATTGGCAGAAAAAATCAAAACTCGAAAAAATTTTGATTTGTCCTTTTTCAGATCACATTTTCTAAAAAAAAACCTATATGAAGTTTATACCAATCAATATAGAATTGTTTTGATTTAAAAAAAAACCTTGCGTTTTATAATTCCGACCTGTTTTTTTAGGGCTGCAACAGAAAATGTGGGTCAAAAAGTCAAAAACTGAAAAATTCAACTTTTCAGTGATAAATTTTGAGCTTACAACTTTTGATCTACATTTCCCTTCATATGAAATCTATACCAACTTTTCCTACTCTTTCAAAAAAAAATCATATAGAGCCGCCCCAAAAAAAAAAAGATTCTGATAGAAAAAAAAACAACAACAAGAATCCAGTAACATTATCCGTCGTAACCCAACACGAAAATCCGAACACAACAATGTCATCAAAACGTGCAGTTTTCCCCCTCTCTCTTCTTCTCCGCCTCGGTTGAAATCATCGGGAAAACCGAATGTGACAAGTTGAAATGTGTGTCTCAGTTTTATGTGTACTCGATGATACGGGTGGGGTGGTGGGTAAGCGGGAAGGTTTTTGACAGCCTCCCCGGGAGAGGGACAAGTTTTAGTGTCACTCTAATAAAAGAGCATGTTTTATTTCAAAACTTCTAAATTCTAAAAAAAAATCATTAATCCCCATCACAATTATAATCGACATGTACGAAACAGCGTTCGACAAAGTCCAATTTTTGAATATTTTTCTCCAAATCATGGGAAATGTCGTGGGTGATCTGAAATTTATGATTTTTCAAAGGATTTTCCAGGTTTTTCGAAAAAAAAAGTACCTTCAAAGGAAGTTTTTCATCAAGCACAATATGCAATTCAACCTGAGCATTCAGACCAGTGTAGTAGATCATGGAGTGATCGATGTATCTGAAAAATTGATTTGTAGATCAAAAAATTCTCTATCGATTGGTGTAAATTTCATATTGGTTTGTTGAATAAGAACTGAAAAATGTCGGAGTTTAGGCTCAAAACTTGAATTTTTCGAATTTTCATCGAAAATTTCTGAAACAATCCTGTATGAAATTTATGCTAATCGATAGGAAATTTTTTGATCTCCAATTCTGTATTGTAGCTTTTGAGAAGTGTCAAAAATCAGTCAGCTAGGGTCAAAAAGCTGAAAAAATTTCGGTTCATTTTTTTTTTTTGAAAAAAAAGTGAACTTATTTCGAAAAACAAGGCTTTTTAGAAAAATGAGCTTTTCTTTCGGAAAAAGAGTTTTTTTCTTTCAAAAACTGAGCTTTAATTTCGAAAAATGAGCTTTTTTTTTAATTAGAGTTTTTTTTTTTTGAAAAATGAGCTTTCATTTCGAAAGAGAGCGTTTTTTTCGAAAAACGAACATTATTTTGGTAAAATTCCAAAAATCAAAAAAAAATAGAGGCCCATCATGGTCAGATTCTGCTCATTTTCCGAAAAGTCTAGGAGTTAAAAAAAATTAGTTGGTAGATCAAAAAGTTTCCTATCAATTGGTATAAATATCATATAGGGTTGTTACAGAAAACGAACGTCAAAAATCTAAAAATTTCACTTTAGTCCCTAAATTCCGGGATTTCAAGTTTTTTTCCTCCTTCTCTGGAACAACCCAACATGAAATTTATACAAATCGATAGAGAACTTTTTGATCTACCACCTTCCGTTTCTCAAAAAACTCCAAAAAAACTCGGAAAACTCACCTAATCCTCTTATCATGCTTCAACGTGATATTCAAAATCCTTGCCATCTGATCTCTCTCAGCACTGATTCCCACCAGCTGTGGAATATTCTCAATAACATGTCGACACCACGAAAAAGCAATCCAGGAGCACACACAAATTGCTCCAATTGGATCAGCGAATCTCCACACATAATCTCCCAAATATCCACAAATTAGTGCCAAACTTCGGGTCATTAGATCGTTCCTCAGATCCATTGCAATCACAAGACTCGATGAAGACGCTCTCTTATAGCACAGCCACATAATAACCGCCTTGATTACGGTCTGCACCACCACAATCGCTATTGTCGAGTTCGTCATTTTCGGGTCTACCGTATCATTTACAATAGAGTTTATCGATTGCATTATCATTGAAACATTCGCGAATGCCATGATTACAGAGCAAAGGATCACTCCGATGAGCTCTAGGCGGTCTCTGCCACGTGGATATTTTTGAGCGTCAGTTTTGCTGATGGCTGATAGGCAGATGTTCATCACGAAGCTACAGGCAATGTCCATGGAAGAGTCAACGAAGGTACTGGAAAAAATGGGAGGAGTTAGGGGCCAGGGGAGGGTTTTTCCTTTGCATAAACGCTCTAGCACCCACAGAATGGCATTAGAAAAAATGCAAAAAAAGATTGACCCCCAGCGGGGTTGAACCTGGGTATGAAAAATTCAAAACCAAGAGCACTAGCCACTACGTCATGGGTTCAACAGCCAAATAAGAGGGAGAGAGCGTATAGGTTGCGGCGGACCCTCTTTTTCTTTACAAACGGAGGGGGCCACATGGAAAAAAACAGTCAGTGCCTTTAAGATAAATGCTTATTCACAAAATCTCCCAAAACGCAAAAAACGACCCCAATGTCACATTGATTTTGATGAATCTGAAAATATACATTCTGTAATTTTAGGAGACGGTGTTTGCAGACTCGGCAGTATATTTTACGACAGCACAATAAATCTGTAAGTTCCCAAGCTTAGAGGTTTTCGTAGAATTTATCATTAGAGCGCACTTTCTGGCTTTTTTGGATTTTCAGCCGTCAAGTCTTCCTCTCTCCTATTTTCTCGCACACCGCGCGCTCCTGTATGCCCCCCGCCTCATCTCTGTTTTTGCGCCGCGTGGCCTAGTGGTTAAAGCCACTGCCTATGAATCTTGCATCCCGGGTTCGATCCCACTAGGAGTAAAATCTTTTTTACTTTTTCTCAGAAGCTATTAGGGTGTCCCGAAAGTAATTGCCTTTTTTATACCCTATCAATATCTTTCGCTATGAGATATGTTTTGATCTGATTTTTTGTGTCAGGTTAGTATCTGGTAAGTACTCAAAACATGCAAAAAATGGGGTTTCAAATTCATCAATTGACCGAGCCATGAGTTCCAATAAGACGCTCTAAAAACGTTAGGTCTCATCCCGATCGACCTATGCCTTTCCAGCAATTGTTCCGTTTTCAGTCCTGTTTTATTTTGTAGGTGAGCAGTCCCTCGATTACAAAAAAAAATTATTCGGATGTAGGTGCATCAAGGTTGAAACCACAAGGACCACCAAAACATGATTAATTTGCCCATTTTGTGAAAAAAACCGAAACTTGTCATGGTTGAAAAAATTTTCTAACCAAGTCAACTTCTAATAACAATTTTTATTATCACCAATGGTGTACACTTTAAATAGTTTTTGTTTCCTTGACTCAGCTCTCCTCATTGACAAAATAATTGAGCCGAAGTCGTTTAAGAGGTTTTTCGAAAAAATCGCACAGATAACTCTGTTCGTCAGATAGAAATAAACTATTTTATGGTGCTATTGCCACCTCAACTTACTGTCATAAAACATATTTTCCGGAACTCTAACTCCTCTGGAGTGAGTATGAGAAACGTTTGAATGAATACTACGAAAAACGCCTGTTCTTTGTATAGTCAGCTGTCTTCTCTTAAGAGAGACAGAACAACAGTACCTATTTCAGTTTTGTGCAAGAGATACATGTCAAATAACTGGAAAAAAGTTTGGTCAAAAAGTCTAGTTGAAAAGGATTTTTAGAAGTTTTTCAAAAAAGGCAATTACTTTCGGGACACCCTAATAGGAGCATCAGTTAGAACTATTTTTAGACCTATTTGCATCGTTACGCCCTTTTTGACCCCTCATGTTCTCCGAATTCACTTCGCGAGCATCGAAACTTTTCCTGTTATCTCCTAACAGACAAATTCTTTATCAGTATTTACGTCAATATAAAAATATTTGACGTCTATTAAACCCTAGGTCACATGGGTGAACGTTTGTTGTCTTGAACTCTCAATATTCGCCCACACTTTTTTCAAAAGAAAGTTTTTTTTTCAAAAAAATTATTGTCAGCAAAAAAACAGACTAACCTCATGATGGATAGTGATCCAGAAATTATGGAAGCCACCAAATTACCTATCAAACTTCCGATGTTCAATGCGAACGTGGCCTGGGCTAACCATCGATCCTCGTACCGTTCGTCTTCTTCCTGGAAATTTTTTTTTTGGGTTTTTGTGGCGGGACCCAAAAATCAAAATTTTTTGGAACCTGGTCATGATTATACTTTTCTGAACCGTCTTGAGATGCTGATTGTGATGGTATCATTCTCAGAGAAATCAGATCAAAACTAGCCGAGACTCACTAGTTTTTACATTTCGTGGTGAGACCCAATCTCCCAAAAAAAGTTTTTTATTGAAACCTAGTCATGATTATACTTTTTTGAACAGCCTAAGAATGTTGATTCCAATGGTACCATTATCACTGGGATCGCAGCAAAACTGATCAAAATACGACAGTTTTTAAGTTCTCGTGGTGAGACCCAATCTCCCAAAAAAAGTTTTTCATTGAAACCTAGTCATGATTATATTTTCCTGAACCGTCGGACCGAGCTGATTCTAATGATACCATTCTCAGAGAAATCCAATCAAAACTAACCGAGATACGGTAGTTTTTCGATTTTCGTAGTGAGACCCGAAATCGAAAAAAATTCAAAACCTAGGCATGATTATACTTTTTTGAACAGCCTAAGAATGTTGATTCCAATGGTACCATTTTCATAAAAATTCGATCGAAACTGACCGAGTTACGGCACTTTTTAGATTTTAGTTGCGGGACCCTCACCTCCGGCTTCTGCAAAGGCTTCTGAATAGTCTCCTGATCCTCCTCAAATTTTTTCAACAATTCCTTTTGCTGTTCATAAAACTCGTCGATTTTCTTCTGGACATCTGGGGCAAGGACCTTTTTCTCAACGTTTTTTTCGGTGGTTCCATTAGACTTTTCTTCCGTTTTTCGTTTTCGAGGGGTCATTTTTTATTGTAGGAGTATCTGAAATTCAAAACTCTAAAATTAGAAATAACCCGTTTTTGGAAATTCAAGATTGCTCAGAATTTAAGTAAAAATTCCAAAAAAATCAATTTGTAACAGTGTCAATACAAAAATAAACAAACATACAATGTTGAAGAAAAATAAGAATGGAAGGAGTCACAATGCTGCTGATGCTGCCGAAAAATATACCTGATAAGGTGGTGCACTATTAACTGACGATGTGTATTAGGGGGGAGGGAATTAAAAGATTATTTTTTTAAGACGGAGAAGGAGAGCATAAACTAGAAAAGGACTACTGGGCATACATCAGGAGCAGGTTGAGAATAATTTTTTGATCTACCAAAGGATATTTCTACGAGAAACGTAGAGAAAGAGGCTGTCTGTGTGTCTGCCGTCTCCCTCCGCCTCTCTTTCTGTTTTTCACTAAAAAGAGCACCCCAAGCACTCTAAGAGCACTCTATCTTGAGAACTGGAAGAGTTGGAAAAATGGTTCAAGAGACAATTAGGTGTAAATTTTTATGTAGATTAACATTGTAGTTAACGACTTTTTGATAGAAATTTCAGTTTTGGAGATAATTTTCTCTGAAACTTGTGCCTCCAGGGAGCTCCGAACAAACTAAAGCAAAATTATTCCTTTCCAATTTTTTTTCTTTTGAAAATCTGAAATCACCTGATCAAAAAACGCCCTGGGTTTTCATTACCGATTTTTAGTTTCCTCCAGTTTTTCGCCAAACTTTTCTAAGAAAATTTTTCGATCTACCAGTCAATTTTTTTTCTGAAATTCTTCAAGTTCCCCAGCTCCCAACTGCCAAACTTCTCCAACCACCCACCCGTTTTTTGTCCGATATCTAAAAAAAAAATTATCACGTGAACCCGTAAAACTCTCTATCTCGCGGATAACCTGCCACCTCGTTGGAAAAGAGAAAAGACTCAAATTTGACGTTTCGATAGGAAATAGTACGAAAAACTGAGAGACGCAGACAAATATTTGCCTAAGCGGCGCCAAAAAGCTGTCAAGAAATCTCTTGCTCACCGGCTCGGGGAGCCGGGTGATTGATATCTCGGAAAAGTGAAATTGAGCATATACCATTCATTTCACATTATACTTTTATTTCGAAAAGGTCGCTGCTCTCGGCGGTTACTGTAGTGGGTTACTGTAGGTTAAGCAGGCTGGCTACTGTAGTAAAATGAATCGGATTCGAGCGGCGTTGCCGTGGAGGAAGAAGTGAGTTTTCAATTTTTTAGTGTGTAATTTTTCTGAAACTTTCAAATTCTGAGCGGTTCCTTCATATTTCAATGAAAGATGGCAAAATCAGACATGCAAAAAAATATTGAGACCCTCGGGAATCGAACTTGGGACCCTTAGATTCATAGACATCTGTTTTAGCCACTAGGCCACGTGTAAAATCCTCGGAAAGCGCCCAAAACGGCGGATACACGCGTGGTGTAGTGGTAATAGGCGCGTTTAGGAATCCGAAGGAACATTGGAGGAAAAGTTCGAACCTTAATAATGGATATAGGTTTTTTCATGTCTAAACTTCAATTTTAGCACTGAAAAAGTCCCAAAATAAGCCCTGAACCAAGTTTTCCTGAGTTTTTGGGCTCTAAAAATCATTTTTTCAGAACCTACTACGGTGACTCAGACTCCACAGGTTACTGTAGCTCATCTGACGTCTCCAAGGCACTCTCCGACTCCCAGTTTATCCTCAGACCAAATACAGCTCTGCTAAGCTCATCCTACTCAAATGGCACTAATTATTACGCGGTAATTTGAATTTTCAAATACAAAAATCGAAATTAGAAATTTTCCAGTTAGACTACACAGAAAATTCTCGAAAAAGAGACAAGGGGAGCACCATCACTTCTAGGACATCTACTATTAGTTCGACAACTTTCAAGAGTCATTCTATGGTAAGTATTTTGTCAGGTAGATCAAACAATTCTTCATCGATTGGTAGGAATTTCAAACTGATTTGAGTTTAAAAAAACTTTTAAAAAAATGTTTTTTGAAAATTTTTTTTCTCGATTTTTTACTCAAAATTTCCGGAACAAACCGATATAAATGTTACACCAATCGATAGAGAATTTTTTGATCTACAAATTTCAATTTTGAGAAAATCGAAATTCTGGAAAACCATCGCCCCTTTTCTGATAAAGTGGAAAAAATCGGGGTAGTCTCTGGGAAGAATTATTTTTTTCCTGAAATTTTTTTCACAGAAAAAATATTTGCCGGGACCCTGACGTAAAATTCTAGCCGCCCAAAAATAAAACAAAAAAGTTGACCATGAGGGGGATCGAACCCGCATATCTCGAATTCAAAACCAACTGCGCTAGCCACTAGACCACACTAAACAGAAGGAGAGCTCCCATAGAAAAAAAAAACAAAAAAAATATACCCATGTGGACTCGAACCCCCATGTCCACAATCCCCAAAAACAACCCCCCCCCCCCTTATCCACTACACCACATCCCCTTTCTTACAGAACCTCCCCGCCGACGACGAGGGCAGTGGCGAACTTGAAGACGACGAAGCGAGCACAATTCGTGCCAACTCTGTCCGTCAAGTGCCAATGATGCCCAAATTAACCTCCATCAAGCATCTGATGACCACATCATCGGATGCATCCTCCTCCAGTGAAGTATTACAAGAGGAGATCGAAGACGACACAGCGACTTTGGAGGAGGTTTCAACGATGGAATATTCAGATGAAGACGATGATATCACGCTGGATATAGTGCCACGGAGGAAGGAATACAGGAATTCTAGCTTCAGGTCATTCCCATTTTCCTATCAGCTAATGGAGAGTGAAATGGATCGGTTGTTCGATATGATGCAGGTGGATGAGCAGTTACCTAGCACATCCTCGACCTCCAATCATTCTGGATCTTGTTCAAATCGAAAAAAGCGACTTTTGATTCGAGAACCCACTTCTACAATCTACTACCATGATATCTCATCCTCGGAAGCCCCGCCCCCTCCTCCTAGACCCAGTTTAGCGAGAACTGAAAGTGTCCCCAGGTCAATTTTGAAGAATAACACATCGTCATTTGCGATTTACGAAGAGATTTATGGGGACCACCTGACTCCGCCCCCAACGGACATAAGGCCCCAACTACCCGAGAGACCCATTATGGCGTTTCAACAGTTTCCGCCGTGTACCACGTTTCAGCCACGGTTGCCACAGAGGTTTGGTTTTTTTTGAAGGATGGGGGGGGGGGGGGGTGTTTGCAGATTTGGCATTAGATTTTACGACAGCATAGTTGTTCTGGAAAGTTAGGGGCGTGTTTGAGTCGAAAGATGTGCGTTTAGGTCAAAAGTCCGTTTTTCGATATTTGTCCTAGTTTTCCTGAGACAATCCTATGTGATATTTATACCAATCGATAGAGAATTTTTCGATCTACTAATTCATATAGGCATTATACGGAGTTTCTTTGAATAAGCATTTCTCTAAAATTGAAAACATTAAATTCTAGGAAAAAACCGGATTTTTTTTCAATTTTTGACCTACAAAATCTGTTACAAACCAGATATGGTGAAATGAGCTCCACGACAAAAACGAGCTATCGGGAAAAGCTGAAACAGGGTCGCTAAGATAACTGTGTGAATAATAAATCTAAAATTTTGAAGAAAAAACCGGTAGTTCAAAAAGGTCTGCAGGTGAAGCACACTGCCTGACAGATTCAGTTGCACCTACCCCCATAGTGGCTCATACTTGTGATGGGCCGGGCCGGGCCGGGCCGGATGACGAATTCTACCGGCCCGGCCCGGCCCGCTTGGCCCGCCAATTACCGCGAAGTTTGAATTTGAATTTTCAAAATCGAAAAATCAGCTGATTTTTGCCTATTTTCTGTAAATTTCACATATTTTGCAAAAAAAAATGAAACTTTTTGAAAATTTTGTGTTTTTTCCATAATTTTGGGGTAAATTTTCGAAAATTTTTCCCGGTGCGGGCCGAGCGGGCCGGCCCGCGATTTCACAAGTATGTAGTGGCTTAACATACTCTAAATACAAGGATGAATGGAAATGAAACTTTTCGATGCCGAAAACTTTATTCTGAGCAATTCCAGGAAATTGAGCTCAACTCGGCTGAAACTCAATATTTCTGAATTCTGAAAAATGCAAAATGATCGGAAACTCATTTGGAACAGAATTCAATTGGTATGGTAGCCTAGAAAATGAAAACTTGAGAAAATTAGGCCACTAAGTCATTTCATGCTAAATTTCATACCACCAGATGCGCTTATGAATTCTCAAACCAAAAAAGCACCGAACTCAAACTCCCAGCGCGGTTAAGATAAAGCACACTTGCATTTCTTGGAAAATCAGAATTAACGAAAAAAAAATATTTTCCAGACTACCCTCAGTCCGTCGCCGTAAGAAAATGCCCAGCCTTCACCACTCGACATCATTCGCCTCCTATTTTCGGAGGAAAAAGTAATAATTTTTTGAATCGTTACGGATTTTATTTTATTTGTATTTTTCGAAACAAAACACCAAATTTTTCCTGGATTTCATGAAAAATAATAAAAATTAAGTATTTCTCGAGAAACAAAAGTTCAAAATAAATAAAAATGCTCAATTTGAAAAAAAAACCTCTTCTGGAATTGTTTTAAAACTCAATGATGCAAAAATCAAAAATGATTTATGGAATAAATAAAGTTCAATTTTCCGCATAAGTGGAAAAAGATTATCAGGACTATTGTTCTTATCAGTAGTTGAAAGTTCAATGACGAAAGAGAAAGGATTATCAGTAAGTCAAAAAGACTTTTCGCACGTTTTTCTCATTTCTTCGGTTTCAAAACTGCCAATGCAATATCAATCTGTATCACATGCGCAAAAAAGTCCACCACATGAACTGCCAGTGCAAATTGAGCATTTTGATCAGGAGCGTCTTGCAATCGACTTGCCAAAACTTCATGCACACACTCCTCCATCGAAGTGTAACTCTGACGGAATATGGCTACAGTGATCCGGTATCCCTCTCTTAATCTAGCCATTTTCTCGTCGACATTCGCTTCGGTAACTCCTCGAGGTCCTTCAAGGATCTCACGAAGCTGTCGAGCCGCTACTAGATGCCATTGAGGGATAGCGTGTTTTCTGGATTGATCGAATTTCAGTTTTATTTCTCGTTCCAAGGAGATTCGAAGCTCCACAATCCAATCTTCGGGTAATTGGGAGTAGCGAACTGTGGCGGGTTGAACTGTTTCGAGGGGTTCTTCGTTGGGAGGGAACAGGGGTTTCCAGGCAGATGGTCTCTGGAAAAAATGGTTGGCTAAAAAAATATTTTGTTGCGGATTACTGTAGGTTCTGTAGCAGAAGGACCGTTGTAGGCGTTCAAACCAGAGCTGTGCGAAAAATTTTCGAAAAATTTTATTTTTTTTTCAGTTTTTTCGGTCATTTTCCGAAAAATTTTTCGCCTTTTATCCTGAAAATTTTTTTCGGAAAAACCCGAAAAAAATTTCGAAAAAAACAGTTTTTTAGTTTTATATTTTTATGTTTTTACCGCCTTTTCATCCATTTTTCCTGAAAAAAAAAACGAAAAATTTCGAAAAAAAAATTTGAAAAACCTCGAAAAATCATTTTTCATTTTTTTTCGCCCTGAAACATTAAAAAAAAGGCTTTCGATTTTTTTCGGAATTTTTTTTTCGCACAGCCCTGGTCCAAACTACGGTAACTCCAAACTACCGTAGGTCCAAACTACCGTAAGCCCTGTAACCAGTCCTATATGTTCCGAGCACCCTATCTCGGTTGCCTTTAAAGCTATCAAAAAATTTTCAACTAGGAAAATGTTCAAAATATTTTGTTTAATATTTCTTCAATTGACTACTTTTTGATAAGTTCCAAGGCAACCGAGATATGCGGCTCTGAACATACAGCACTGGTTACAGGGATTACGGTAGTTATCATTTGACTTTTTTAACTGCACCAATTTTCAAAAAATCTAGAATTAAAAAATAAAATGAATTTGTAGATCAAAAATTTCTTCATCAAATGGTACAGGATTCCTATAGGGTTGTTAAGGAAAAATTGGGTTTAAAGAGCAACAAACTGAAATTTACGCCCAAAAATCAGTTTTTTGCGCTTTTGACCTAGGTTTACTGAAACAACACTACATGAATTCTGTACAAACCGATAGAGAATCAAATTTCCTATCGATTGGTACAAAGTTCGTGTAGGGTTGTTTCAAAAAAAGTAGGTCAAAACTCAAAAAAAAAACTTTTAAATAACTAGAAACTCACCGCCAAATTCAAAGAAATCTGTGGTGTCTGATCGTAAACTTGAACATTTGCATAATAATTCTTCGAATCAAATGCTCCATAAATCCTCTCCAGAGCACAATTTGGATCCTGCCCTTGGTAAATATGACCGTCTTCTGGGTCGATGAGGATTTGCTTTCCGTCAATTTCAGTGAGCACAAAGCCAGTTTTTTCGCCTCGAGACTCGCCTGGAATTTTACTTTTAAGGGGTGGCCAAGAAATCCAAATTTTAGAAAAGATAGGCCACTAACCCATTTTCATGCTAGGCTATCAATTCTAGATGACAGGATAAAAAACTAGGCTGAAATTTGCATTTTCAGCGGAGTTATTTTCAAAATACTGAAAAAAATTGTTCTGAGCAATTCCACTAAATTGATCATAACTCGGCTCAAAATCATTATTTTCGAGTTCTGAATAGTGGAAAATGATCAAGAAGTCATTTCAAACATAACACAGCTAAATTTGGTATGATGGCCTAGATAACCAAATATTGAGAAAGTTAGGCCAACAAGCCATTTTTATGCTAGCCTCCACATTTTACATGACTAGATTCGTCTTCAAATTTTCTACAAAGTGGTGCACAAATCAAGCCGAAATCTTTTTTTTAACCGACTTATTGTCGAAATTCACGAAAATTTTATTCTGAGCAATAGCCCAAAATCGAGCATAACTCGGCTCAAAATTAAAATTTTTGAGTTCTGAAAATGGGAGAATGGACCACTTACCTAAAACAATCGCCACTGGGATCCTAAAATGCATCAACCAGCACCCTAACAGAGTGGCTCTCTCCTCTAATCCTCCGACTGCAATACTCGTCAACTGGAACGCGTTTCCCCAAATATCCGAGTGGGAAGACGCGTCGACTCGTGGCACCCCAGCGACAATTTTTCCAGATAACCGACAAATTTCCATTAGATTAGATGCGTTTTCCTGCATGACTACGGTAGGTGGGATAAGAGGTTTTAGGTATCTCGTGCATATTGTCGAGTGACCATTTAGGTCAGTCACTAGGGGCCGGAACATCCGTTTCGGGAATTGATCATGGAGCTGTTTTTCCAGTTGGAAGCACTTTTCGAGGGTCTTCTGGGTCTCGAATGTTGAGGTACTTTTTGTGTATTCCACTTGATTTTTCGGGTCGATTTGGGTGGAGAATAGGACTTTCAAGAAGCAGGGCTCCAGGGACATGCTGGAAAAAATTTAGGTGGGATGACTCAAAAATGATTACAGCTAGAAAAAAGTTGTCAACTACAAAGTTGAAAAGCGTAAAATTTCCTATAAATTTACTCTTGTCAATTTTTCTGTAGCTTTTTTCGTTCTTGAGATATGCGCCTTTGAAGCTGGCAATGGGAGAGACGCAGGGGAGAAGAGTACTCTCGCCTCCACTTGTTTCTGCGTCTCTCCCGGTGCCTGTATCTCAAGCACCGTTATAGCTATGAAAAAGTTGTCAACTGCTAACTTGTTTAAAACTGAATTTGAAACAACTTTGCTGTTGACCACTGTTTTCTAGCTCTTTTCATTTTTGTGATATGCGCCTTTAAAGCAGACACCCAGTTTTTCTTTGCGTCTCTCCCCAGTTGCTGTATCTCGAGAACCAGGATAGATAGAAAAAAGTTGTCAGCTGCAAACTTGTTCAAAATTGAATTTTGAACAACTCTGCTCTTGACAACTTTTTTCTAGCTCCGTTCCTTTTTGAGATATGCGCCTTCAAAGCAGACACTAGTTTTTCTCTGCGTTGCACCCTTTTCAAGCCTTGAGTTGTGTCCTACTTACCTATAATTCGTTATATACAATGGAATATTCATTTTGATAGGTGCATTGATTTTTGAAACCACTGCCAGGGTCTCGAAACGAATTCTCTGGCTAGCTAAGAGTCTAGCCGACAATTGTTCATGGACCACATTGTAGATACGGTCGTCCCGGTCGATGTCTTCCACGAGCTGGAATTTGAGGATTTTTGCTGGCCTAACTTTTTTAAATGTTGGTTTTCTAGGCCATCCCGATTGTTTTCCACTTTTCAGAATTCAAAAATATCGATTTTGAGCCGAGTTATGCTCCATTTTGTGAAATTGCTCAGAATAAAAATTTTCCAGTATTTCGACGATAACTCGACTGGGAATTGAGATTTCCGGACGATGTTTGAGTCAATTGGTTGACGATTTCAAGGCGCATCTAATCATATAAAATTCAACATAAAATGGCTTGATGGCCTAACTTTCTCAAAATTTGGTTTTCTGGGCCACTATGCCAAATTCATGTCTATCCTGTTTCAAGTGACTTCCTGAGCGTTTTCCACTTATCAGACTTCAAAAATATTGATTTTGAGCCGAGCTATGTTGAATTTTGTGAAATTGCTCAGAATAATAATTTTCAGTCTTTCGACTATAACTCGGTTCAAAATTAAGATTTTGGCTTACATTTTGAACCGATTTATAAAAAAATTCAAGACAAAACATACCTGATCATAAATCCTTATCTCTATAAACTCCGCCTCCCGGTCCTCCTTCGAAATGATCAATTTTCCAGAGAACTGCCAATTGGGATGCCGTCCAATGGCAACATCAGTACTTATCCGTCTTCCAGAGTAGCTGACCACTACAAACGGTTGAAGTTGTCCAGAATCTCGGACGGGAAGGTTGATGGCTGATTGAATATTGACGACGATGGTGTTATCCCAACCATCTTCTCGGGCTCGTTCTGAAAAAAATGAAGGGTTACTGTAGCCTGGAATCCGGGAGCCATAAAATCAATCACATTCCATTTTGAAGATGCAAAAAATGTTGATTTTGAGCCGAGTTACGCTAAATTTAGAGTATTGCTCAGTAAATTTTTTTTTTATAAATTTTTTGAGCATTTCGATTATAACTCGGCTGAAAATGAAGATTTCGGGCTGCTTTCTGGATCAATTCGTAGGAAACTCAAAGGCGCGTCTAGCCATTTAAATTCATGACTTATCATGGAAATGATTTGGTGGCCTAACTTTCTTAAAGTTTGGTTTTCTAGGCTACCATGACAAATTTGGATGAACATGATTTCCCGATCATTTTTTGCTTTTCAGAACTCAAAAATATTGATTTTGAACCAAGTTATGCTGAATTTGGGAAATTGCTCAGAATAAAAATATTCCAGGATTTCGACTATAACTCGGCTCAAAGTGAAGGTTGCGACTTAGTTTTCGAAAGAAGGTATTAGGAAAATTTGAGAATCATTGCTGGCCTAGTTTTTTCAATATCTGGTTTTCTAGGTCATTTCGATTGTTATCCACTTTTCAGACTTCAAAAATATCGATTTCGAGCCAAGTTACGCTAAATTTCGTGAAATTGCTCAGAATGAAATTTTTGAGCATTTCGACTATAACTCGACTTAAAATAAAGGTTTTGGAATCGTTTTTGAGCAAAATCGCAGGAAATTCAAAGGAGCTTTTCGGGGATATTTTTTTGTTTGAAGGGTTCAAAAGCAGCGAAAATAGCTCAAAATTGCTCCAGGAACCCCAAATGTTTGCTCAAAAAAATCCCACCTTCCTTCCTCATCGGCTTCAACCTTCTCGATACATCTGCTGGTCCGAATAACTGGGTAAACGCCACAGAAAGAGTTGGAATAGCCTCTTCCCTAACTATCTCTTCATACTTTCTTTCCTTCCTTTGTCTCCTATCCATCACTCGTTTTCGAGCCAGATTGGCAAATTGAATAGCCGAAATCCTCTTGGAGTCAATTGCACTTCGATAGGCGAAACGCTTCTGGGCACGGTCTTCTTCTCGGAGTTCTTCTAGTCTGAAAAAGTGGGGATATTTGGAAGTTAAGAGTTGTAGATCAAAAAACTTCCTATCGATTGGTATAAAATTCCCATATAGTAGATTTTTTATCGGTTTTTTGAGCCAAAATTCCCGGAATAACCCTCATTACATTTTCACCAATTTTTTAACGATCGTCAAAAAAAGATTGTTCTAGAGCAAAAAATCGCGGAGACGCAGAGTAGCCAGACTGCTTCTTTCTCTCTTACCTCTTCTTATCATCCTCCTGATTCAAACTGCCCAAAACTAGCTCCGATGGGATGAGCTCAAAAATTTGTTTCCGTCTATCTTGCATGGATTCAGCCAATAATCTATCATCAGCTATTCTTAGCTCTCCATCCTCCAGCATAGTTCGACAGAGGATTCTTCCGGATTCACGGCGTTGGGAGTCTGAGCCAAGGCTTCCACCAACTCTGGAATATTTTAAAAAAATCCAAATTTGGTTTTCCGAGTCATCTTGATCATTTTCCACTATTCAGAACTCGAAAATATTGATTTTGAGCCGAGTTATGCTCAATTTCGTGAAATTGCTCAGAATAAAATGTTCCAGTATTTCGGCAATAACTCGGCTCAAAATGAAGATTTTGGCTTGATTTTTGAACCGAATTGCTGCCGATTCCAACGCAAATCTAGCCGTGTAAGATTCAAAAAAATTCATGAAGTTAGCAAAAACGGAAACGAGTTTGTGGCCTAACTTTTTCAAAATCTGGATTTCTGGGCCATCATGCACTTTTTGTTGGGATTCTGTTTCAAATAATTTCCCAATCACGTTTCAGTTTTCAGAACTCAAAAATATTGATTTTGAGCCGAGTTATGCTTAATTTTCTGAAATTGCTCAGAATAAAATTTTCCAGTACTTCGACTATAACTCGGCTCAAAATCAAGATTTCCAACTGGTTTTTGGACCAATCTTTTGCAAGTTCGAATGCACATCTAGCCGTGTAAGATTCAAAGAATTCACGAAGTTAGCTCGAAAACGAGTTTGTGGCCTAACTTTTGCGAAATCTAAATTTCTAGGCCATCATGCACTTTTTGTTGGGATTTTGTTTCCAATAATTTCCCGATCACTTTCCAGTTTTCAGAACCCAAAAATATTGCCTTTGAGCCAAGTTATGCCTAATTTTGTGAACTTGCTCAAAATAAAAATTTCCAGTATTTCGACTATAACTGGGCTCAAAATAAAGATTTTGGCTTGATTTTTGGACCAGTCTGTTGCAAATGCGAAGACACATTTAATCGTGTAAGATTCACGAAGGCAGCTCGGTAACGAGTTTGTGGCCTAACTTTTGCAAAATTTGGATTTCTAGGCCATTATGCGCTTTTGCTGGGATTCTGTTTCAAATAGTTACCCGATCACTTTCCGCTTTTCAGACTTCAAAAATATTGATTTTGAGCCAAGTTATGCCTAGTTTCACGAAATTGCTCAGAATAAAAATTTTCCAGTGTTTCGACTATAACTCGGCTTGAAACGAAGATTTTGACTTAGTTTTTTGACAAATTTGTAGAGTTTTTGCTGGCGGTCGGACCAAATTGCAGAAGATTCGAAAAAATTTTCAAAAAAAAAACACTCACGGTTTCATGTACTGATCATTCTCAAATACCACCTCATGCAATGCGACTTCCAAATCCTCCTCTGACGGTAACGGGACATTTCCCTTCCCCAGAGTCCTTATCTTCCCGTTACACTGCTCTAAAACCATCAATTCCAGGGATTTCATAGGGGAGTAGAGCTCCAATTCGAATCGTTTCACAGCAGTCATCACATCAGAACTCAATGGAATCCATGCCGTTCGGCTCACTTCCATTTCATTGAAATATAGGACCAATTGGATGTTGGTCCTTCTCATAAGAACTATTCTCTCCCGAGATGTTTTTGGAATTTTTCCGATTGTGGTGAGTTTGGCAGTTTTGGATACGGTACCATAGGAACTCCAGTCATCGATTTCCCTGTAATCAAGCTTTTTTGTGCTACGATTTGGTTTTGGCATGGCGAGATGTGCTTTCAAATTTTCTACAAATTGGTCTGAGAACCAGTCGGAAATTTTGATTTTGAGCAGAGTTATAGTCGAAATACTAAAAAATTTTATTCTGAGCAATTTCACAAAATTTAACATAACTCGGCACAGAATCAATATTTTTGGACTCTGAAAAGTGCAACATGATCAGAAATTCATTTGGAGCAGAATCCAACTAAAATTGGCATGATGGTCTGGAAAACCAATACTTAGGAACTTAGGCCACTAAGACATTTTCAGGTTAAAACTTGAAGTTTATATGAATCGATGCGTATTTGAGTTTCCTTCAAATCGGTACAAAAACCAGTCGGAAATCTTAATTTAGAGCCGAGTTATAGTCGAAATACTGGAAATTTTTATTCTGAGCAAGTTCAAAAAATTTAACATAATTCGGCTCAAAACCGATCATTTTGAGTTTTGAAACTTGGAAACGGACAGAGAAATTTTTGGAAACAGAATCCAGCTGAAGTTTTAAAAAATCTAGGCCACCATGTCCATATTTTCATGATTTTGATGTTTTTTGACTTTTTCTCTCACCATGGTGTCTTAGCCGGAGTGAACAACGACGTTGTTGCTGTATATCCTTGAGTCTTTCTAGTCTCATTGAGTATATCCCCAAGACGTTCCAACTCCATTCGACCCTTTCTAACTTGCTCTTTCATCCGAGGTTGGCGATCGATTTCTCTGAAAATATAAGCTTGGAAAATGTCTGAAATGACTGTTTAGGAGAAAAAATACCGAAGAATTGAGCCTCCAAGGTTCTAAGAGGAGTTTTCTGTAAAAGTCGAGGTAGCCTTGGCACACTTTTAAATCAAACTTGATTGTTTTCGATGATATTTCATACAGTTAGTGTATGAGGTCTCCTGAGTACAGTACTACATAATTAGTTAAGCTCCGCCCACTCGCCTTCGAGAAAATTCGAAAATCAAAAAAAAAAAATTTTTTTTGCTCGAAAGAGATAATGACTAGATTCGATCGGGGATCGATAGATGACATGTTTTCAAGCATTTTTTGTGTTCAGACCAAAATTCTATCCCTCCATCTTCATGGGTAAAATATTGAATTTACGGTCAAAATCAAGATTTTATGTGGATTCAGCGTTTTTTTCGAAAACTTTTCAACTACGTCAATCGAGTCAATTTTATTTTTGGATACACCCAGCATACGTGTTCAATCTCTAATAAAATCTGGACCCTTTTATCACCGCCTCCTATGAGTTTTTTTCAAAAGTACCTGAAGTTTTGCAATATGACCGGATGAATCCTCTGGATTAGTAGTTTCCTGCAAGTCATAACGTCATTATTTCATTCTGATTTTTGTAAAAACATACTTTCCTTAGTTTTTCTCAATGATATCGGTAATCAAACAGACTGTTTTCACCCAGATATCTGTTGATTTCTACGATAACATCGTTATACTCTCGCTTCTATATTATTCGTTCTGAGCGTGTTTCTGTCAAGCA
>GL380068.1:0-12009 GCA_000143925.2 Caenorhabditis brenneri
AGTCCACCGAAAATTCAGTTTTTTTTTTTTGAAAATCATTGAAAAAAATATAATTTATAATTGAAGGTCGTTTTCCGTTGATATTATATTCAAAAAGTGCTGAAAACTGGAAAAAACTGTAAAAAATAAATATTTTTCTAGAAAATTCTGATGGACGTGGCCGAACTTTCAACCCGGCGGGAATTCAAAAAAGTTCGGCCACCCCATCCCACTTCTGAAAATAAGCGATTTTCTTCGCTATTTTTCAGGGGTTTGAGAATTTTTTCGAGTTCTCTCAATATCACACAGCACTATATGAGCACACACTCTACATTTTAAAACAGTTTAAAAAATTCCCGTAATCCTCCTTTAAATACTTTGTTACTATCCTGCCAAAAATAGAATAAATTCTGAAACAGTGAGAAAAAATTTCTGTTTCCCGAAAAAAAGAAACGTTTGAAGTAGTTGAGAAATTTTTAATAGAGTATACTTGTAGAATTTCCGTTCTAAATGACATGGAATTTGATTTTGAACAGGAAAAAGATAAAATAGCAAGGAAGAAACGCTTAGCTCACAATGCGTCGACTAGAAAAGCAAACTTTTCTCAAAAATTGATCTCAAATTTGAAGAATTTTCAAAAGAGAAATACATTTACTATTTCAAAGTATTTTGAAGAGAGATTGGATTGCTAAAAACAAAATTCTTGCTATTGATAACGGACCGATTGAGCAACACCAATCACAATTTTTTGAAGAAAAAATTGAAACAGTAATAAACCGTGACCATGATAACCTCATGGTTTTATTGCTCTTTTTATGATTTTTGAAATTTTTATGGAGAAGCAAAAAAAAATACCGTTTCATCAAACTCGGAATTCCAAATATGTGATTAGAATAATTAGGGTTCTTCATGAAACATTGAATATTAAAGCCAATAATGAAGTGAACTTATGAAAACCACAAGCTTATAGGAATATGAAAACTTTTGAAACTTTGAAACAGAAACAAATTATTTTTCGAAAAAATTGAAGTTACAGAAATCGCTGAACATAAAAGTAGTTTCCAGCTTGTAAAAAATTACATACATATTGAGGAAAAAAATTGTTTTTTGGAAAAGAGCAACGAGAAATAATATAGAAAAGACATGGAAAAATTTTGAAACAGTTAAAATACTTTTCCTAATTTTTTTAAAAGAAAATTTATGATAGTTGGAAGTTGAGATCATGTTTCCTCAAGGAAATTTCATTACAAAATTTTCAGAACCAGGCTGAAAACCAATACTGAAAAAACCCAACAAGGGTAAATCCGAAAATTAACTGTTTCAGATGAAATGAATGATATTGAGGAAAACTGTTCAAATTACTTTTTCCGATCAATTAGCAAGTTGCTCAGACTGAAAAGTTGTCTTATTATAATTGCGAACAGATCAACATTTTATATTAAACCAAAGTTTAGATTATTTTTTGAAACAGTAAATGTTTTTTTTTCCAGATATCAGAGAGGGAGATTTGTTGTTCGGTCTACAGATAACAAAATGTTTTCACTGTTGCAAGAAAAAATAATTCTTGATCGCCATGGGTTTCTGAAGTGATCCTATTATCAATGTTTGCTTCTTGAAAAACAATTTACAGAAAAAAAGCTTATTTTCTTTTGAAAAATTTTATACACGAATAAAATTTTGACGGTTTGAACCCGATAGAAAATCTTATTTTAAATTGCTCAGAGTTAAAAAAAATAGTGCTATTTTTACTGACTCGACAGAATTCACCACATTCTGAGGTTTCAAAAATATCAGGGAAAAAACTTGAAACAGTAGAAGATTTCCATAAATACTACAGTGGACTTGAAGATGTCATGAAATTTTTGGAATTTTTTTTGGAACAGTAAAAAATTTCGAAAATTACTGTTTCAAAAAACACCAAGATACAAACCGCTACATTCAAATTACAGTTTTCGTCAATCCATAGGAGTCTCTCATAAAAGTATTGTAATTTTTTCGATCATTAAATTTCCAGGAAGTATTTTTCTTCTAAAGAATTGTTTGATAAAAAATAATCCAATTTCAAATTTTTCATTGTTTCAATTTTTTTCCTACTTCTGCACAATTTGCATCAGTACTTTGACGTGAATCTCCTGTTTCATATTTTACTTTCCGGTAATATAGTGTAAATTTCTGTTGTAGATAAACGGTAAAAAACATCAGGGATCAACCAAAATGTTTCAAAAAACAAAGTTTTCTGGAACAAGCTTTGAAACAGTATTCGAAATTTCAAAATAGTTTCACTGCTACAAAAGTTTTTAATGTGAGTATAAAAACATTTTTACACCAGTATGGGAAAAACTCTATTATTACTCAAGAAACTTGAAATTCTCAAAAACTTGAAAAAAGAAACAAATTTTCGTTTCTAATTTTTTGTACAAATCCATAATGTTTTTTCCAATACTTTTTCGGGCTTTTCAGTAAGACAGTAAATTAATGAAACAGTTAAAATTGAATGCAAAAAACTCCAAAAAAAGTGTATTTATTTCAGGTGAAACCTGGAAATTTGCAGAATTGTTCAGAAATCTGAACGTTGCACAGGATTTATAACATTCCGTTTTCGCTTCAAACTATATTTTTCTTGTTTCAAGGTAAATCTCCAGCAAGCGAATTATTAACAAGACAATCTGCTCTTTCACTAGATTTTCTGTGGAAACAGTAAAAAAAATTACAGGTTTTTTTCAAAAAATATTTTTTTTTCTGTTTCGTCCGGAATTCGTAATTTCAATAGTTTGTCAAAATCATTGAACTATATGTTCCATGATTTACAGGAAAATTCAGAGGATGAAACTTTTAAAACCGTCAGTGCAGATAGTTTTTACTGTTTCACCATAAAACCAGTAAATAAGTCGAAAAATCTTCCTGGTTCCGCAGAAGCTCCCTTTTTGTTCAATTCACTGTCGTCAATGCCACTTGAGATGAAGATTCCCAGACTCTCACAAGGGAATCGTTTTTAGACATGGGTTGGGAATTTTCTATAAATTGGTAGTCTGAAAGTAGAGGCTTCTGCGAGTGGATTCTGAAATTTCTAGCCCTCACTGGAGCCTGAGAGTCTGGAAATCTTCATCTGAAAATCTGACTCCGCCCCCTGATTTTAATGCATTGTCGACGTGGCGACCACTCTCTGCGCGTCGTACTCTCCTCACTCCCCTGCAAGGCTGTAGAAATCAAGCGTCGGTTGGCGGCGGGGATGTGGTGTAGGATGACATGCGGGAGGTCTGGGGTTCGAACCTACGTGCCTTTTTTCTTTTTTGAATTTTTTTCTCGAATCTTCAAATGGTGCAAAATGTGGTTTTGAACCTCAAAAACATATTTTCTTCATTCTGAAGAATCAGGGAAGTCATATAAAAACTTTTTACCAATTTCAATTTTTCAAAGTTTTTCACTTTCTTCATGCCCAAACTCATGAAAATTTATGTGAAACTTTTTTTTTTCAAAAACTTCTCCTCAAAGCATCAGGATGTGGTTCAAAATGATAGGAAGGAGACACCTGAAACAACATCTGAGTGTTTGTCTAGGTCTTTCGGAAAATGAAGATCATTGAAAAATTTGGAAACAACCTATTTGAACCAAACGAATTGATGAATGATCAAGAGTTAGTTCAAATACGCTCAATAAAACGAAGAGAAACACGACATATCCTAATTAGTAATTAGTAATTACTAATAATTCGTGATGCTTTGAGGAGAAGTTTTTGAAAAAAAAAAGTTTCACATAAATTTTCATGAGTTTGGGCATGAAGAAAGTGAAAAACTTTGAAAAATTGAAATTGGTAAAAAGTTTTTATATGACTTCCCTGATTCTTCAGAATGAAGAAAATATGTTTTTGAGGTTCAAAACCACATTTTGCACCATTTGAAGATTCGAGAAAAAAATTCAAAAAAGAAAAAAGGCACGTAGGTTCGAACCCCAGCCCTCCCGCACGCCATCCTACACCACATCCCCGCCGCCAACCGACGCTTGATTTCTACAGCCTTGCAGGGGAGTGAGGAGAGTACGACGCGCAGAGAGTGGTCGCCACGTCGACAATGCATTAAAATCAGGGGGCGGAGTCAGATTTTCAGATGAAGATTTCCAGACTCTCAGGCTCCAGTGAGGGCTAGAAATTTCAGAATCCACTCGCAGAAGCCTCTACTTTCAGACTACCAATTTATAGAAAATTCCCAACCCATGTCTAAAAACGATTCCCTTGTCAGGATCCAGTAAGGGTTGCATCGGTCACGACCTACTTTTTTTTCTAGGTCATGACCTAATTTCTTTTTTTGTCATGACCTAATTTTTTTTCTAGGTCATGACCTAATTTTTTTTACTAGGGGTACGGTTTTCTAGGTCCAATTCCGATTTTGGAACAGTTTGATCTTGTGGTAGAGCTTTAACAATGAACAAATTGAAATCGGAAGAAACTCACTGACGCGGTTCAATCCCTGGTCGGGTATTGGTTATCGATTTGGGACGACTGTGTATGCGGAGAGAGGTAATTTGTTGCGGGACTACATAATACACCACTCATCGAAAAAATCGATTGAGCTACAGGAAAACATGTTCTTCTTTTGCTGAATAATGGTATGCGCATTCATGTATAAAACAACAATCTTTTGTAGCCAGTCATGGTCAACCAGAAAATGATTGTGAACGAGCTTTTCGAAAATAATGTTTCATAAAACAGATGGCTCCGGAAGATTTTTCTTGTTACACAATTTGAATGCGCTGTTTTTCAATTTTGATTAGAAAAAGAGATATAATGAAAGCAGCAAACGAAATATGCGTAGTTTATTTCATGTTTGACTCGAAACAGTGAAAAAATTAGGTAACGAATGGAAGAACATTAACAAGACAACCAGTTCTCTCACTGGATTTTTTTGAAACAGTAAAAAAGATTTACAAGTTTTTTCAAAAAAAAAATTATACATTGTTCTGTTTCATCCAGAATTTGTAATTCCAACAGTTTGTCAAAATCATTGTTTCTATGTATACCATCATTTACCGGAAAATTTAGATGATGGCACTATCAAAACCGTCAGCGCAGATAGTTTTTACTGTTTCGCTACAAAATCAGTAAATTAGTCAAACATTCGTTTTGGTTTTCGAGATTTTGTTCAATTCACTGTCGACAAAGCGACTTCAGATGAAGATTTCCAGGTCCTCAGGCTCTAGTGTGGACTGGAAATTTCAGAATCCTCTCACAGAAGTATCTACTTTCAGGCCTCCAATTTATAGTAAATTCCTAACCCCTATGAGAAAAACACTTCCTTGAAGTTCATTTATTGAGGCTTTTTCGAAAGTTTCTGAATGGAATCTGTTTTGAAACAGTGAATTTTTTCACTGGTTCAAAAAAATTGAGGTTTTGTTTCAAACTTTTTGAAATAGTTACCACGATATCGACTCATTTTGAAACAATCAGTATTATATTCAATAAGTTTATAAGAAATCCGTTCTGAAACAGATATTCTTCAGTATCGCACACAAAAACTAGTTTAGTAATAAGCTCGGTTCTTCTAGTCAGAATAAACATTTTTGAATCAGTAAAAAATTTTACTGCTTCATGAGAAAAAAAAAAGGAAAAATAGTTATTTCGACTAATTTCGTGTATGAAGGCTAGTATATCAATCAGTTAATTTCAGTCATTCTACAGTTGTCGAACTTCTAAAATCTTCCGGCTATCATTCCCTGAAATACCGTGAAACAGTGAAAAATCGGAATTAAAAATTTACTGCTTTGAATTTTTTCCGCCTCGGTTGAGTTTTGAACAGTACCTTCATTCTAAATTAGCCTGTTTATGTTTCTGTAAAGTAGAATGTTTCTAAATTGGATAGTAGAATGTAACAAAATTTGGAAACAATTTGAAGTGATATTAGCTAAAAATTGATGAGAAAATGCTCAAACGTTCCTCGGAACAGTAAAAAAAAATAAAAAATTACTGTTTCAAAAATTATTGCTGGTTTGTTGTGGTCATAGTTTGTTGGTTATGAAGACGCTCTTATTTATTGTATATACAAATTTACTGTTTCTCGCCAAAATTGTGAATTGGCGATTCTGAACGGTCTAATAAGTAGAATATGACCATTTTCTATTTTAATTTGAAGTAAAACAATTCTGGAATTTTTTCTACTGTTTCAAGTCAGAACCCAAAAATTTTAGAGTTCTCCGCAATTGATCTGTTGAACAAAGCTGCCAGAAAATCTTAATGTGTCCCATGAAAACACTAGCTGCACAGCAACTACTTTTTTCAGACTGAAAAAAAATTTTTTTGAAACAGTAAAAAAAGCATGAATTTTTTTTAGCTAAATTTTTCAAAGAAAACAATACCAAATTCATGTTTGAAACACTTGTTTTTGGAGCCAGTCACTGTCAATTAAACAATCATTCTTATATATAAAAAATGAAGTGAGGGTTGTGTGTAAATATATTTATTTGTTTGTCATTCTCGGCATCAAAAAGTTCACGAATTTAGAAAGTACCGTGACCTTTCCCTGGATAGTGAGCGGCGAAGCCGCGAACATCATTTGTAAAAAGTGAGCCGCGAAGCGGCAAACAAAACAAGACTGAAGCGCCGAAGGCGCGGCAGTCTTGTACTTGTAAACGAGCTTTTCGAAAAATTTTTTTATAAAACAGATGGCTCCGGAAGATTTTTCTTGTTGCACAATTTGAATGTGTTGTTTTTCAATTTCGATTACAAAAAGAGATATAATGATAGCAGCAAACAAAATATGCGTCGTTTATTTCATGTTTAAATTGAAACAGTGAAAAAATTAGGACAAACGGAAGAACATTAACAAGCCAATTTATTTTCTCACTAGATTTTTTTTGAAACATTAAAACAGATTTACGAGTTTCTTCAAAAAAAAAATTACATTTTTTCCTGTTTCGTCCGGAATTTGTAATTTAAACAGTTTCTTAGAACCATTGTTCTGAGTAAACCATGATATAACCGGAAAATTTAGAGGGTAACACTGTCAAAATCGTCAGTGCAGATAGTTTTTACTGTTTCACCATAAAACCAGTAAGTTATTCGAAAAGCCTTCGGAATTCATACTAGGATGCCTTCAGAAAGAATGAAAGGTGTTGAATACATGATGGGTGATAGGGTCAGTGAACCCATTCAAAAGGAAATTTATTGGTATTTCTTCATATCCAATCCTGTCATTCCGTTGATGTCTCATACAATCAGAGTTCGAAAGCCGACCAGTTTTTGGAAAATATGTTCTGGTCTGAAAGTAGATGCTTCTGATTCTAAAATTCCTAGCTTTCACTGGAGCCTGAGAGTCTGGGAATTTTTTTCTAAAAGTCTGGACACGCTCCTTTTCTTCAATTCATTGTCGACAAAGCTACTTCAGATGAAGATTTCCAGGCTCTTAGGCTCAAGGGAGGGCAGAAAATTTCAGAATATACTCACTGAAGCATTTACTAATAGACCACCAATTTATAGAAAATTCCTAACCGCTATGAGAAAAAAATCCTCCTGTAAGTTCATTCTAAGAATACTAGAATTTTTTTCAAAAGTTTCTGAATGGAATCTGTTTCGAAACAGTCAATTTTTTCCATTGTTTCGAAAATTCTAGATGTTTTGTTTAAAATTTTTTGAAACAGTTACCATGAATTTGATCGATTTGTTCTGGAAAAATCAGTATTATTTTTGATATGTTTATAAGAAATCCGTTCTGAAACAGAAGTTTGTTTAGTATTGAACCTAGAAATTTGCTTAGTAATTAGCTTCATTCTTGAAATCAGAGTTAACTTTTTTTGAATCAGTGAAAAAATTTACTGTATATGAGAAAACTGAGAAAGTCATTACTGTCATAGTGTATTTAGTGTGATTATCGATAAGCTAATTTCAGTTTTTCTACCATTGTTGAACTTCAAAAAACTTCTGCCTATTTTTCTCTGAGATGCCGCTAATTGGGATCAAAAATTTACTGTTTCGAATTTTTTTTCTGGTTCGGTTTTGGTTTGTGTTTTAGTTTTGAGCTGCATAGATGTTTTTGAATTGGATAGTAGAATCTAACAAAAATTGGAAACAATTGTTTTGGATTAATTAGCTGAAAATTGATGAATTGATGAAAAAATGCTCAAACATCGCTCGAAACAGTAAAAAAATATTAAAATCACCGTTTCGCAAATTATAGCTGATTTGTTGTCGAGATATTTCTTGGTTATTCAGCCGCTAATATATTTTTTATATACTAACTTACTGTTTCTCGAAGAATTGTAAATATACCGATCCTGAACGATGTAATAAGTCTACTAAGTGAATTCTTCCCTATTTTCAATTCAAGTGAAACCGGAAATTTTTTTACTGCTTCAAACCAAAACTCTAAAAAACCTTAGAGTACTCCGCAATTGTTCCGTAGTTTGCATGCAAACGGATGCGCAAACAGGAAAAACGCCTGTAGGCACTAAGAAAACTTTATTGTGGTGTAAACTAACAATTTTTAGACAATGAAAATGTTTTCTGCTCATTCATCAAAGAAAAAAAGCTGTGCACATTCTTCCCGTTCCTCTATACACTATCCAAACCACCCGTGACAGACTGTTCCTTTCAGCTGTCTCTGCTTCTCTGCCGTCTCTTCTAGCCTCTCCACTCTATCTCCCTCCTCCTTCCCATTTTTATGACCTTCGTCGCCTCTCGTCCTCTCTTTTGCTCCTTTCTTCACTACTTTTTTTTCACTTCCCATTGCTATTGCTCAGAATAAAATCGGTTCGTTGCAGATCACTTAATCTGTCACAGTAATTCTAATGCGCTCCATCGCCAATCAATGCACCGCCTGGGATCTTTTGCTCCAGATGATTTCGAATGTTTTCTATGGTAAATATTTCTAAAAATTGACTTATTCTAACGAATTTTTTCCAGGAAATCTATCAGCCGTCTTCTAGCATTGCTTCCTTGGTTTCGGGGGCTCCAATTTTTGATTTTTGAAAATTTCTATCAAAAAAGTAAGTTAAAATGAGCCTGAAAACGAGGCAATTTGTTTTTGAGCCTAAAGTATTAGAATTCGAACTTCGTTTGGGATTTCTGAGCAAAAAATTGAAAATTTTTGGCCTAAAATTTGGGGGTTTTGAGCCGAAAATTATGGATTTTCAGCCAAAAATGAGAAGTTTCAGAGCCTAAATTTAGGGATTTTTCAGACCGAAATCAGTGATTTTTGGACTTTAGTATTTTTGGTCTGTAATTTGGGATTATTGAGCCTAAAATTGGGGAATTTCCTGTCTGAAAGGATTTTTTTTCTAAAAAATAAGGAATTCTGAGCCTGAAATTAGTCAATTTTGAGCTTCAAATTAGGGTTTTTAAGCCTAAAATTAAGGATTCTAGAGGCCAAAATTAGTTGTTTCGGGCCTAAAATGAGGGTTTTTTAGACCTCAATCAGTGATTTTTGAACTCAAAATTTAGTATTTTTGGTCTATAATTAAAGATTCGTGAGCCTAAAAATTACGAATTTTTCAGCCTAAGCTCGGGAGATTTTTGGACCGCAGTCAGTGATTTTTGGACCTAAAATTGAGTATTTTCGGTCTATAATTAGGTGTATTTGAGGCTAAAATTGGAGGATTTTCGATCAATTATTAGGAGAGTTCGAGCCCAAAACTAGAGATTTTTGAGCCGAATATTAAGCATTTTCAGCCTAAAATTGAAGACTTCCGGCCAAAAATTAGGGATGTTTGAGCCTGAAATCAGGGATTTTAGAGTCTAAAGTCCGGAAATTTTCAGCTTAAAATCAGGAATTTTTGAGCCCAAAAATAGGGAGTCCCAAAGAATCAGCCCGAGATTGGGAATTTTTCGGGCCTGAAAATCAAATTTTACCAAAAACCTAATTTTCAGACTTTTTGGACTGAAAGTTCTGTGCTGAATGGCACCAAGAAGATCAAAGGAACCGCGTCCTCCTCGCCCTTCCAACTCCAACGGACACCAATGCGCCTTATGTCCTAAAACCCTCGCTAACGATTCAAGGATTCCACACGCATGTCACCCTACTGCTGGAAACAATATAAAGGAGATAAGAAAACTGATGTGATAAGACAAATGAAGAGTATGCACAAAGGATTGGATCCAGAGGAAATTGAAGACTACAGAGAGAGTGCTGGGAGTGATATAAAGGAGATAAAACAACCGATTTGAGCACGGCTGTCACGAAAACGAGGTCTGGGATCTCGGCTAACTTCTCCTTTGACATGAAATTGAATAAATAATTATGTTCAAATTGATCTTTCTTCTTCTTCTTCTTCTTCTTCTTCTTCTTCTTCTTCTTCTTCTTCTTCTTGTTCTTCAGAACAATTGTGGAATCAATTCGATTCAATTTGTAGCCAGATTCTGAGAATGGTAAATTAACATGAGAGTTCAGTTAATTCCAAGACTTTTTAAAAACTGTTTTAATGTGTTGGAAAAAGATTTAGAGCATTTTTAATTAAATTTTTTTCTGTTATATGGATTTCTTGCCATTAAAAAAATCAAATTTTTTTGAGCTAGGGAAATTTTTGAAACGGGAAAAGCATGGTTAATAAAGACCTTTATTTAAACTTTTTTTTTTGAAAATTTTTTGACACAGTTGTTTTTTTACTGTTTCAGATTAACTTGTCATGATAACCATAGTTTACCGGCAGTACTAGATGATTCAACAAACGTAAGAAAAACAGTTTTTCAAGTACAGAAAACGAAATAGATCAAAGACTGAAACCCATTTTGTAGTCGAAGTATTAGATTTAGTGAGAAACTGTTTTTTTAATGTGTCCTCATCTCTTCTATATACTAAAGGAATAGCACTGTCTGTGCCGCACTTATCACTGAATAACTTTTGTACCCCTCGACCGTTTTCTACCATATTCGGCATGTGGTCATGGGTCACCGAGCGCTTCAATTCTGTGAAGTTTGGAGCATGGGTTACTGTAGAATTACGGTAAGCGCAGTAGGGAAAACACGTGATTGTCATTCAAAAGGTCCCAAGGTCAAGTTTTGTTCGTGAACTTCCTCTTTCTTCTCATTCTGCGGACATCCGGACAGATCCCGGACAAACGGACGGAATCCACGGGCGTTTTATATATAAGAATGATTAGTGACAGTCTTTCAGAGTTAAAGATAATTATAATCGAATAATGCTTATCGAGCTTTCTTGTCATATCAAAATTAGTATTTTTTTTTTGAAACAATAAAACATTCAGAATACTCGATTTGTTTTCTTATTTTTTTAATCGTTTAATTGAGGATTACATTCGTCGATTAAAAAATTGAATTGCCCAGAATATATTGCGATCATTTTAGCATCGTAAGTGAACCATACTTCTTGAAGATTTTCAGTTGAAACAGTAGAAAACATTGTCTGTTTCAACAGAAATATCTATGACCATAAGAACTCATTTTACTTGTTTGGTTTTGCTTCGTTTTGGAATTTTTTAGACAGTTAGAACCTTTGAAAAAAATTTTTGTTTTTTTTTCCACAAAATACACAACAAACAACAGTCACTGCCTAACCGTTTTTGAAATTTTTTTTATGAAACAGTGAATCATTTTGACTGTTTAAGAGGCGTTCCGTGAGAGGCCTTGGTATCTGGCTGATCACGCCCGCACACTTTTTTCAAACTTATCAGAATCGGCTGATATTTTGTACAGTGACTACATAAGGTCCCCTTACTACAAAACAACGAATTCTAATATGGAATGTTGTCGTGGACTTACTAGACTTATTGTCTTCAACGTTCCCAATTTCAGACTCATCATTTCATTCGACTTCAATTTGACAATTGTGAAAAGCCAAAAACAAAGCTTTCTCACGGAACGCCTCTTACAAGAAAAGAAGATTCACTGAAACATAACAAAATTTCAAAAATGCTTAGGCAGTGACTGTTGTTTCTTGTTCATATTATGAATAACGACAATAACAATTTTTTTTTTAAGTTTTCTAACTGGCTAAGAGATTCAAAGCGACGCAAAACAATACCATACAATGCAGTTCTTATTACATAGACATGTCCGTTGAACAGACAAATTTTCTTCTGTAGAAACAGAAA
>GL380068.1:59059-76485 GCA_000143925.2 Caenorhabditis brenneri
ATTAATAGACTTAATAACCAATAAAGTGAACTGCTTTTTTAATAAATTTTTTTGAAACGCTAAATTTTTTACTGTTTCATAACAAATTTGTTTAAAATTGTCCTGTCTTACACGGTGTAAGTTGCACCCTTTCTCAGAATTTTTAAAAATTGTTTTAAAACAGAAAACTGTGAGAAAACTTGCTCCTTAGAGGAACTAGTAAACTCGTTTTCAACATTTCTCAAAAAGGTACCGTGAAACAGTTAAAAAAATGAAAAATCAAAACTTTACTGTTTCGGAATTTTTTGGCCCTGGAGGTCCTTTTGAAGGTTTGATGAGGTGCTTCAGAACAAATCTGAGAATCTGAAAATTCTGAAAATCTCATCAATATACAGCCTTACAGAAATTTTTGCAAACATTAGAAGCAAATTCATACTGATTTTCTTTTTCGTAAAAATTTTACCGGAATATTTATCAACATTTTCATACGTAACGTGTTTACACAACTAATGAAATTTTTGAATTTTCTTTCGAAATAGTAAGATTTTCATCTGAAATACGAAAGTTACAGGAGTTCAGCACTACCTCGCTTATGTTTGGAAAAATTCTGCTTAGCGACATTTCGCAACTGTACATTTCGAAACTGTGACGTTTTGAAACCTGACGTTTTGCAACTATGACGCTTTCAACAAGTAAAAAATAGCTAAAACACGTTTGTGACTATGTTTGCCGACTTTTATCATTGAAAAAATTGAAAAACACATTCTATTTTTTGGTGAGACAGTAAAAATTTTTTTTCTTCTGTTTCGCGTCAAATTTGAGAAAATAAGTGATTTTCGTGTTTTTGCTACTGAGCTCATAAACAATACAAATAAGTTTTTTTAGAAACTGTTTCCAAAAAAGTTTTTTCTACTGCAGTTTATGAACTCCCTGAATCCCGTTCAGAACAGAACCTCAGAAACTGATCCTAACAATTCAAAAATTTGATAATTTTTTCTTCAAATTTTCGATAAAACAGCAAAAACTTTTTTTACTGTTTCATGCCAACTTGGCAAAAAGTTTGGGTTTTGATTTTTTTACTGTATTGCCCGACAAACTGTAGGTCCACTTTGTTTACCGTGATTTCTCGGCCTAGAAGGCAGTTGTTCAACAAATTAGTCTATTGCCGAAATATGACACTTATAAAACCTCTAAATGAAAAAAAAATCATTTTCACTGTTTCAAAAAATGTTTCTACTGCTGTATACAAACTCTTGAACGCTATTTCTGTTGCTTCCCTGAGTTCATTCAGCATTAAGAAATCAGAAGCTGATGATTAAATAATATTAAAGAGTTAGGCTATATTATTTTCAATTAATGAAGATTACAATTTTCAGATTATTAGACTGCCCATGTGTAACAAAAAATTTTTCACTGGATCGAAAAATTCTTTTTACTGCTGTATATACCATTTTTCTTTCAGTTTCAGTAAAAAATCGGATTCATGAACAAAAACATTTCAAAATTAGGTATTTGTTTGATTTTTGATGGAACAGTAAAAAAATTTGTTCACTGTTTCATCCGAATTTGAGAAAAATATCGAATTTGGTTTTTTCAGTAGGGCAGTTTTCAAAGCCAAAAGGACAGGAAACAATTTTTTGAGATTGTTTCAAGAAATCTTGTCATTGCTGGAAAATCAGACATCAAGTTTTTCTCATTCCCTGAATAAGTGAAAACAGTTGGAAGAGTATGATAGATTAAATAATTTGAGAAATTCAAAAAAATTGTTTTTTTTATGAAACAGTGAACAATTTTTTTACTGTTTCAAGTAAAATGTTCTAGAACTTTGATTTTGGTTCTTCACTGAACCGATTATAATAAATAGTAAATTTTTTCAGAAACTGTTTTCAAAAAACACCTTTGAAAGCATTTCCTTTTAATTCGCTCATTTCCCTCACATCACTTGGAACAGTTTAACGAAATCCGGAGCTTACGGTTCGAAGAATCTTTGAAAATTTTTAACATATTTTTTCAACTTTTCATGAAATATTAAGAAAACTTTTGTTTACTGATTCATGTCGATTTTGAAAAAAATATCGAATTTGGTTTTTTTACTGCATCTGTCTTACATCAACCAAGAAAATTCATTTTTACTGTTTCAAAACTATTTTGCACTGATGTAAATACACCATAAAACCACTTCTAGTTCAATTTTTTGATCCACGTTTCCCGCAACAAGACAGCAAAACGTTTAAAAAATCCAAAAAATAATTATAATTTTCTGTGTAGCAGCAAAAAAAATTGGTGCTACCCCGCACTAGAACTGGCCGGATTAGAACCGGGTACTTCCGAAGTAACTGGTAACTCGAAAAATTGAGGAAATGTTTAGGGCCACAATGTCATATTCTGTACGAAAATTCAGCCTCGAGTCGCAACTGGGAGCTTGAATATGGCCCGGTTCTGATCCGGAAAGTTCTAATACGGGATAGTTCTGGTGCGGCCAGTTCTAATGCGGGGTAGCAACAAATTTTTTTTTCTGTTCCAAGTCGAATTTGGAAAAAAGCTGTAACTATCAGTTTATTAGTGGTAGGTGAAACGAAAAAAAAATTGGTTCAAAACAATCTTCACTGCGATCTCTACACACCCTTTGAACGTTTTTTTTTTCAATTTTCTCATTTCCATCATCCCCTTTGAAACAGTAAAAAATTGAGATTGATGGAAGGAAACATTTCAATAATTGGGTATTATAACTTTCCTCTGAAAATCACACTTCTAGTTTTCCTTATACCCTTAATGAGTAAAAATTTCTCGATTGAATTATACGAAAAATTCTATAAAAATTTATTTTTTTATGAAACATTGAACAATTTTTTACTGTTCCATCTCAAAACTGGAAAAAAATGGATTTTTACAACAATGTTGGTTTTAGTATAACTTTTCATTGTTGACTTTTTTCGCAATCCAGTAGCGTCTTTTTTTTCTTATAAGACCTGTTTTTCTGTGAAATAATTCCCTGTGAAAAAAGTTAGTGAAAATGAGACCGGAGGTCCCATAGTGGGACCCCAGTTTTTATATATGGGACCAAGCATGTTGGGACCAGTCTTCATGGGACCTGCGTTTCGTTATGGGTCTATTGTGCTTTTTTCAATTCGGCTGGTCCAATGGGACCAGTGATTTGCCCATTGGACCTCTAAAACCTGAAAGAGCCAAAATTTGTTTTTTTGTTTCATGTGAAATCTGAAAAAAAAAATTTTTCAGTTTTTCAATGTGACGGTACCAACCTTTTTACTGCACTAAAAAAAAATTTTTAACCACCCTATTTATACACCCTTAAACCTTTTTTCTTTCGATTCTCGATTTTTTCTTTGTTTTCCTCATTTCACTCATCCTGTCGTGGCGAGCTAAAGTGACTAAGCCCAGTGGAAGCTAACGTTCGCTCACGGCCTAATTGTTAAGACTTCAGGATTTGTGGATGTTGTGGAGAAAGCATGTGGAGGTGGTTCAGGTTGTAGTTTTATTAGTTGTTAGATGACAATTGGGGGAAGAGGGTCAAAGGGCCAAGGAAACCTGGTTTTCGCTGAGGTCGACAAGACAAATGGCGGTCTAGCGTGACTCTCACTGGTCACTCAACAAGAGTGAGTCGGAAAGAGTTCGCTTAGGCGCCAAAGCCTCGTAGGCGACGCTGTGGAGCTCCGTTAGTGTTGATGGCGATGTTGTTAGTGAAGATGGTAGATTGGCCTTGGTCGCTGATCTCTCTTCTCGATGGAGTGGAGGCGTCGCTCAACCAGTGCTTAAAGTAAGCTGCGGTGGTTGGATGAACTTGTCCTTGAAAGGCGACGTCGTCAATGATGTTGGTGACTGAGGGAGACGAGTCCAACTCCGATGGGCGAGACGACGGGTGAGACGACCGCTCGCTAAGGTAGCGGCGAGGGCGACTGACGAGAGAGAGAGGGTCGGCGCTCGTCGAGAGAGAGAGAGAGTGCAGACGAGAAAGATGAGCGACATTGGCGGCGGCGGCGGAGAGCGGCGCCGGTCCGATGGAGCGAGGTTGCATTAATCTTTAGCGAAGCAGGTCTAAGCGATAAATTAAAGGGGAATTATTGGGAAGGGAAAGAGAGGGGAATTGTGACCTAACAATAATTAGTACGTAGCCTGAAAGTAATACATTAAAATAGCTACGGGAAAGAAGAACAAATGGGTGGGGGAAAGGCTACGTTAATATGAACGAAGAGAATATATTATTAGAGTGAGTCGAATACTAAGGGTCGTGGTTCCAGTGGAGCTGGGGCCGCGACATTCCCGGGGGAGGGGGGTCCACTTATTGGAATGGAGAGGAAAGAAGTGGACTATCTCCTCCTTGCTGTCTATCCTTATCCTTCGACGAACGATCCGTTGTTCCTTCTGCTTGTTGGGCTGGGGTCCATGCTTGAAGCGATTCGTCTTGGACAGGATTCAGGTAGGCGATTTTGTCCTTTGATTGGAACCATTTCCAGAAGATGTTGGATAGGTATGCGAAGTCCACCTTAGGGTCTTCTTGGACTTTTATCTTCATGAACCATATTGTTGCTTGGGGCGAGGTTCTGGAGATGATTCCGTAGGTCTCGTTGAAGACGTACGATTTTCGTTGGATTTGCAGGTCCGACTCGATGTCCTTTGATCCGTGCACAATTAGAATTTCTCCTATTTGTGCTGAGGCACAAGATTCCTGGATATATGATGTTATTAGGCGACAGGCTTGGGCGATGATGGTCTTGATCGAGAGCTCTTTTGATTCTTCGTCGGACGAGATGTAGTCGGTTTGAAGAGTTCTCAGCCTGACGTCTTCGGTGTCTTCATGTCTGGCGAAGACTTGGACTGCTGTGGAACTAAACTTGTCGCTACAGATCACCACAAAATCACATTTCCTAACAAAGGAAAAGGGATCATGATCGACATCTGTTCGGCAAGCTCTATCCACCCGTCTATTCAGTTTCCTGAATCTAGGGGACTTGAGATTCCATTCCACGTAGAGTCTTTCAGCAATCTTGTCGTTGCTTTCGGTCCTGTTCGGTGGATACTCCGTTTGTTGGATGTACACGTAGGGGAATCCTTTGTCCATGACGATCCTTTGAATCTCCTCGAACGGCTCCTTGTCTCCTTTGTCGAAGGCTTTGGTAAAATCCTCGCAGCTGTGGAAGAAGTTCACTGTTGTTGGGATGAGAGTAGCTTTGTTTTGAAGGCTAAATCTCTTGATGACTTCCGCTGCTTGGACGATTCCTTGAAGAGTTTCGGATTGCTGGCTGATTCTTTTATGGATCTGCCTGGTGTTTCCAATCTTGATCTGTTTTAGGTTGCCATTCTCCCGATATCTCGCGTAGACGCTTGACTCGAGGTACTGTCCTGATCGCTTGTGGAAGCTCAGGACGTGGCATGGTAGTGGTCCCAATTGGCTGCTTGAATTGGAATCCGAGCTGCCTGGTCTAGATGAGGTTGAGCTGTGTCTGGACCATAGGGACCCTTGGTTCTCCGGTTCGTCTTCTTCCGTTTCGTACTCTTCATGATCCGAGTATTGATGTTGTGACGGAAGCTGGGGGGATCCACTGAATGTGCTTCCTCCTCTGTAGGTGAACGTGGACAGATCTGAATCGCTCGAGTCGCCGAGAGCACCGCTTTGTACAACAAGTACTGTTTGGTGACCGGGACGAAACGAACTATTCAAGGGATCTTCCTCCGGGATGAGGTTGACATCGTCGAGTTGTTGACCAGTCGACGCTGCCATGTAGTATTCTCCTCCGTCTTCGGTAGTCGATTCCGGGGAGTTGCGAAATGTTTGTTCTTTTCCGCTTGTAGTTGTCTCTGCTCCTCCGATGTGGTCTAAGGCGTCAAGGTCTTTTTCCACTTCTTCTGGAGCTGAGTTGCTTTTGTCTGTGTTGGTTTGTTCGCTTTTCCTGGATTCGATGCTTTGGGTGGTCTCGTTGATCTGGGACGTGATGTTGTCATCGTCGTCGTGATCCAATTCGTTGAGTTCTTCGAGCATCTCCTCCAAGTCGTTCTGGAACTGTTGGCGTAGTTCCTCGGTTTCGAACATTCCTTGTGCTGTGGCTTCTTCTCGTAGCGAGCACTGATGTTTTTCATGGCCTATCAGAGAACATGCATGGCATACTTTCGGATCTGCTAGCGCAACAAGCACTAGCCCAATCTTTGTTGCTTCTGCACGAGCTCTGGTGACCAATATCTCTATCGGGATGTTGGTGATGGCTTGGATCCTGATGGTAGGTGGCTGTGGAGCTTTGCGTAGTCGCTTGGCTCTTGCTTCCCTGTATTGCTGGAGAATCCAGTTGCCATCTTTTGATGATTTATCCTTCTTGAGTGCGTTCATTGCGTCGTTGAACGTTTTTACTGCTCGTTCAATCGTCAGCTTGAATCCGATCAACTCCATGTAGTGGTCCACATGTAGGATCAGCTGAGGTGTGCTGGCGATTTTGTTAGAGGGCGCTGCTTTGTTGATCCATTGATTGATGATGGTTTCTGTTGCATGCGTTTCCTCGATGAACGTTTTCAGAGTGAGCAGGTCGTTCTTGATGTACTTCTTCTTCCATCCGACTTCTTCTCCTTTGATGCCTTCCAGGTTCCGCACGCTTGTGGCTAACTGGATTTGATCGAGGCAGAGCAGCTTGACAGTTGTATCCGCGATCGTACCGGGAGGCTGTGGGGAATCCATCTTGGCCAAGGCGATTGACTGAATTTCTGCAATCACTTGTTAGAGGAGTACAATGATTTTAACGGAGAAGACGAGCGAAAAGGTTTAAAGCAACAAATAAGGCTATGATAATGTATTGCTTATTTTTTGGATGAGGGTGGGGGGAGGGATGGGCTGAAGGAAGAGGTTGAGAGACTAGAGTAGGGAGCTAATTTGCATCTACATTAGCTTTCATGCGCTAATCCGACTGACGCATGGGTCTTAACGTCGTCCAGACGCCTGGAATCCTCCTCTTAGGAGCTGTCTTAACCCGGTATCCAACTCAAACGTGATGGGAAGGACCGGCTCTATCGTCAAGGCAGCACACATGATGCAGACCGTAGATCGCTGAGCCTCATCATTCGAGAGAACAGCATTCAGGGTGGCCAGTGTAACCAGGATTGTTTACATAAGTTGCCTGAGTATCGTGGTGCAAAGACAAAACACGTTGCTGCGTGGCAATCTCAATCTGAATCTCTGAAAACTTGATTAGGTGTTGGAATTTTTGGTTTTGGATTTTTGCGCGCTTATAGCCCTTTGGAGTGTATTTTTGCAGTTAAAGCGCTCATTTATAATGCCTTTATTTGAAAGAGCATTTAACATGGTTGACGAGTTGGTGGCTTTTTAGATGAGGTTCTTCGCCAGCTTGACGGTCCAACACTTGTAGAAGTAGCCGGCCAGGTGATGCTGAGGTTCTTGCATGAAGCATCTTGGCGACGGGACAGCGATGACGTTGCCTTCTCCGGTTATATCGCGAGAGAAGTCCATCATGTTGGAGATGGTGTTGGTGGAGACCATTTTGACCTTTGGGCGTCCTGTGATCAGGATGATGATGACTTTAAGGAGGAGGTCAGCATAGTTGGTGCTGAGGTCCATTCCGGTTCTTTGGTCGATCCAGAATCCTTCGGTCTCAACCTCCTGCAGTGCTTCGTCGGCTCCTAGGAGAACGTAACGGAGATCCTTGATCACTCCGATCATATCTGGCTTGAACGGAGCCTCCTTGGCATAAACTTTGAGGGTATCACGGTTCGGGATGAATCCGTACTGAGTGGTTCTGCGTTGCCCTGGTGTCGGTTCCGGTAGAGCTGCGGCTTCCCTTGCAAAGGTTCTCAGCGTATCGATGACGTCTTGGCTGATGTACGCGAGGCTTCCGACTTTGCGCGTGTTTTGATCGTAGATACGATCACGGAAGTCTACCTTATGCATGGTTGTTGCTATGGGTCCCAGCTCCTTTTCCTGTTCCTTTTTTGTTTCGAAGAGTTGCAATCTCTTGAAAGTTGCGTCCAGGGTTTGCTTGGGGGACATCTCCACTGGAGCGTTCCGGCCTCTGCGGACTGGTCCCACGACAAGTGGTTCCTGGACCGGTTGGGCTACGGGCGCTCCACGTGGGAATCTGCGAGCTCTTTGTGGCTGGTCGGCCCGACGTTCGTTCTCCAGACGTTGTTGTTCAGCTCTGAAGGCCTGGATTTGTTGCATGAGCTCAGGATCAGCGACTCTTGGAGTGTTGTACTGATATTGATAGTGCGCTCTTGCAACTTGATCGATCCATTGGCTGACTTGGAGTCTTCTTTGCGGCTCTGTTTGAGGAATCAATCCAGTGTAGGTCGATCCGTCTGTGTAGAACGGCTCGGGAGGGAACTCCCTGTTGACGTCAACGAAGGCTCGATTTCCGGAGAAGCGATCGTATCCCTCTGGCATGACGCTGAGGGGAGCGTCATTGGGGCATTTCATGCGGAGCGGTTGATCTTCGGACATACGGACGATTCGGCGATAGTGATCTCTTCTGATCGTCTGGAAGTACTGCTCCATGTTCTCGTTTGGGATTGAACAGAGTCCTGAAGGAGGCTGGTGCCATTGGCCTGGGAGGTCGTAGTTGTCTCTGCAGTTGCGACAGGTCTCTTGGGCTCCCATGCAGTTGCTGTGGCGCTCCGATTTGCCTCTGCACTTGGCGCAGTATGCCCTGGTATTGGTGGCCAGTATCCAGGGTCTCCAGGCTAGTGGAATTGGACACTGCTCCTGGGCATGAGTCTCAACTGGGTGTCCCAGAAAATTGCACGAACAAACGCCACAAATTCCTCGTCCTGGATGCTGTGGATCTTGGTGTGGCATGTGGGCACGCAGGTTGTCGTGGAACCATTGTCGAAGCTCTGGAGTGTCCAACTCTTGGTAGCGGAGGAAAAACTCCTCGAGGAACAGATGTTCGGAAGGGAACACGCCCAAAGTACGACCCACAACAAGCGGGTCGGCTTTGGGTAGTTCGATTCCGTTGATCGCCAGCGGCGGGAGTGGTGCAAACTCATGTCGATGCTGAGGACGTTGAGCTCCGTCCATCTTATTGAAGTTGTCTTCTGGTGTTTACTGCAATACACTTTTTTCCAAAGGACTTATAGCGCGCGTTTTAACGAAATTGTTGTAAGTTAGAGAGATAAAGAGAGAAAGGATTACCTGTCCGTAATTTAACCTGAGGAATGGCTGGTCTAAGGGAAGGTTGGTACTCGGACGCTTTATCCCTTTGACCTTACACGTGTCACGGGAACCGGGGCAGGTAGAGTATTTACTTACGTAAAATAGTTGTGGGGTAGAACTAATAAGTTAAATTAGACTAGAAGAATTTGTAGAAGTAAGGCTGTGTAGATTGGTAAGCCGGCCGTGCCACCAAATGCCTATGAAGACTACAGAAGACTTAACTAGAAGAAGAAACCTAAGAGGGTACCCCCGCCTAAGTGGGTGGGAAATGATCCAATCCAGTCGGCGAATACTTCCGTGTAGATCGAAAGCTACTATGTTGTTCCATGATCCTTGAATCTTCCGTGCTTCTTGGGAGTACTAGACATAGAATTGAGACGACACCTTCTGACTATTCAGAAGGCTGAGGAGGGAGAATTGAGGAAGGGGGACATGGAATCCGAAGTTTCTAGATGAAACAATCGGCAAGTTTTGGAAGAGGAAAGGAATCCCAATGAAGGGCAAGTTTTTAAGGGAAGGAGTGACATGAAAGGAGGGGAAGGGAGGAATCTTAGCTTTTGGTAAATACTTTTAGAGATAATCAACTCAAAATCTTTGTGAAGGCATTAAAAAATCATGTTTAATCTTTTATCCGTTCAACAAAAATGTATTGGCAGCGACCAACCAACAAGGTAGTCATCTGCTTAGGTTTTATGATGCTTGACTGGAACCATCACTCGAGAAGCCAGTTTCTTTGATGGCGAAATGAGAACTTCGAAGAATTTCTTCTCTGGCGGCTCCTCTTCCGAATGGGTTGAGTGTTCCTCGTCGTGTTTGGCGGTGAAGAATGCCTTGGAATGCTCTTGCTGGGGAGACTGGATGAACACATGATTGTAGTGTCGCTTTGCCGCAACTCGAGTGGCTGTGGTTGGGCTTTGAAGGCGTCGACTGAGTTGTTGTTTGCGCTCATATTTTTGTCTCTCCAGCTTCATCTTGTGAAGGTTATCTTCAACTTTCTTTTGCTTCTTGATGGTGAAGCTAAGGTTGTCCTTCTGTCGTTGACGGCGTTCCTGGGCTTTCTGAAGCTCTTCCTGCTTCTCCATCTTCTTTAGCTCTTTGAGACGCTTGGCGTCTTCGTGTCCTTGTCTGGCGATCTCCTTGAACTTCTCCGTGATCTCTTGTTTCTTCGCTTTCAGCTCTTCCCGCTTTGCGACTTCTGATTCAGCTGAGATGGTGTCTTGTTGGATTTGTTTTCGGAATGTTCTCATCCTCTTCAGTGTCGCTTCCAGCTTCTCCTTGGCGTCGCTGAGGACACGCTGGATCCTTTCTTCAGACTTGCTCAGGCCTTTCGCATTCGCTTCAACCTTGTCAACAACAAGTTGGAAGGCTGAAGGTTCCGCTGAGGCCAGGCAAGCATGACGTATGTCGCGGAGGTGTGAGGCGAAGAAGCCGACGTTCTTTTGATGCTCCAACTTTATGCTCATCAGCTGACTTTTCGTGTTGAGGTCCATGGAATTGATCTTCTCCTCGATGGCGCTGATGCTTAGGGCTTCGGCTGGAGTTAACTTTTCCGGAGTCGTGTTGGAGCTGGTGATCTCCACTCTCTTCGGTTTGTACGACATCGCTTTGGCAGTTGATTGTTCGAAGATCTGAATACATTCTTTGAGCAAGGGTTGTGGAGCCAATTGACGAGAGAATTAAACGACAAGTGTGACCGAAATCTGTCCTCAGACCTCCACAACAAGTGAAGGCTGTTGAGGGCACATCTCGGCTTCATGGATTTCAAGGTTTTCCTAGCTAAAGCACTTCTGTTTCGCAACAAGCGACATGAAATGAATCGGCTGAGGTGCCTTGTGTCGTTCTGAGCAATCATGAACAGTAGCTTGATGTAGTCGTCGGCGGAAGCTGCGGTGTTGCTTGACGTTGAATCCGTCCGATTGACATCTTCTTTCTTCGGCGATTGCATCATTCGTTGAATTTGGTACGGATTTTTAGGATTTTTAAGATTTTGAGTGATTTTTAGCCTTTTGAGTAAAAGATTTGTGAGAAAATGAGTGATTAACTAAGTAGAAACTAAAGCTAAGAAGAAAGTTTCGAAAATTTTGAAGAAATTTCGAGGAGAAATGATAAAAGAGAAGAAAATTTAGGACTGACGCAATGCAATAATATTTCTAAAACGAAATATTAAAGGCGCATTGCGCGGTGGGGCAGGGATGCACTGAGAGGTGGGATGGCGGAGTGTCGTTGCGGGCGAGATAGCACGGCGACAGAAGAGGTTTTGACGTCAATTGTGCAATTCTTGGCGGCAATTCGAATTAGTAGAGCGGATTTTTGAAGAAAAATGAAGATTTGATGAGTAGTTGATGCTGAATACTGGCATCTGTGTGTGAGCTAAGGAACTGGTGCAGTCCTAGTCAAGAAATCCAGTAGTTTGTGGAATGTCGTTTCCCAGTCGGCATTCCACGTCCAATTCGGCAGTCGTTGTTTTCGCCTCCTTGGGAGCGTTGCTTCCGCTCCTTCTACTCCACTATCTCACGCTGATCCGAGCCGTCCAGCGAACCATTCGTGGAGTAGGCGAATGTGAAGTCCTTTCGGGTTGGCGATGTTAGGTGGCTAAGGAGGCTGACAGAATCCTCCCCAACTCCTCCAAAAGGCATACGTCATCACATTCTGGCTGTTTTTTTTTGATGTTTTGGCACCTATTAGCCGTTGTGTAGGCTGAAGTGTGGCAACTCTCAGCCTGACGAGAGCGTGGTCCTCGTCCTTCCTTCTCGATCGTCGATTCCTATTGCTGAATCCATCCCCGAGAAAGGCGATAATCGTTTCCTTTATTTAGGTCCAACGGCTATCTCCGGAGTTTTTAGGCGTGATGACAACTCCGTGGTGTCGTTGCTTAGGTTGAGGTGTGGTAACTCGCAACCTGACGAGAGCGTGGTCCTCGTCCTTCCTCCTCGATCGTCGATTCCTATCGTTGAATCCATCCACGAGAAGGGCGATAGCTGTCTCCTTTGTTTAGGTCCGGACAGCTGTCTCCGGAGTGTTTTTAGGTGTATTGACGAGCTCCGTTGTGTCGTTGAGTGGGTTGAGGTGTGGCAACTCACAACCCGGACTGCATTTTTTATGCGTCCCTCCACTTCTGCCTTGCCACGATCGATCCCGGCTTAGGACCAGACAGAAAATGGGCGAAGGTAACCCCGTTACATGACACCGCTCGGACCCGTAGGCCTTCGTTCGAACGGCCCTCTAACGGCTAATACTTTCGCTGGCGCCCTTATTTGTAGTTGTTTTGACACATCTTCGGATGGAATTTGCGCATCTTCGGAAGGTCGTTGCTTTGGTTGCTGACAGCTCTTCTGCCGCATCCGATATGCACCTTGGTGTGCATATCCATCCGCCATACATATTTGTCTTGTTTGAGCCTTGCAAACTATGTGCGACAGGCGGTTACAGGATTCCTCCGGATAATGATTCTACGATGCATTTGTTGGCCCTACTCGGATCATAAGGCACTTCCGGAGTTCACTTTCACCTTCAAAACGGCTATTTGTCATCTCGTCGCTGAGGAGTTGGTAAGTTCCCTCTTGAAATCTTCGAACCAATGTTGAATCCGAACATTTCCTCTTCGACGAGTTTGCCGGAACTGAGGGGAAAGAGTGCGCGAGCCGATACCGATTGACAAAATCGATAACTGAAGGCGGTAGATCTTCCCCCACAGTCCAGCAATGTTGATTGAATTTTTTGGCGAAATTCGTGTCTTGATATGGCTAGGGCAGACGACAATCCAAGCGCCAACTCGATTGAAGCTGCTGAAGACGATCGGTACTCGTTCCTACGTTGCATCCTGAAGAATCCACTGTTGGAGAGGTTCTTTTTCTTGAAGAAGTCCAGATCGTTGAATATCCTTCCTTCTTCTCACTCCGGTCGATGCACCATGTCGTGGCGAGCTAAAGTGACTAAGCCCAGTGGAAGCTAACGTTCGCTCACGGCCTAATTGTTAAGACTTCAGGATTTGTGGATGTTGTGGAGAAAGCATGTGGAGGTGGTTCAGGTTGTAGTTTTATTAGTTGTTAGATGACAATTGGGGGAAGAGGGTCAAAGGGCCAAGGAAACCTGGTTTTCGCTGAGGTCGACAAGACAAATGGCGGTCTAGCGTGACTCTCACTGGTCACTCAACAAGAGTGAGTCGGAAAGAGTTCGCTTAGGCGCCAAAGCCTCGTAGGCGACGCTGTGGAGCTCCGTTAGTGTTGATGGCGATGTTGTTAGTGAAGATGGTAGATTGGCCTTGGTCGCTGATCTCTCTTCTCGATGGAGTGGAGGCGTCGCTCAACCAGTGCTTAAAGTAAGCTGCGGTGGTTGGATGAACTTGTCCTTGAAAGGCGACGTCGTCAATGATGTTGGTGACTGAGGGAGACGAGTCCAACTCCGATGGGCGAGACGACGGGTGAGACGACCGCTCGCTAAGGTAGCGGCGAGGGCGACTGACGAGAGAGAGAGGGTCGGCGCTCGTCGAGAGAGAGAGAGAGTGCAGACGAGAAAGATGAGCGACATTGGCGGCGGCGGCGGAGAGCGGCGCCGGTCCGATGGAGCGAGGTTGCATTAATCTTTAGCGAAGCAGGTCTAAGCGATAAATTAAAGGGGAATTATTGGGAAGGGAAAGAGAGGGGAATTGTGACCTAACAATAATTAGTACGTAGCCTGAAAGTAATACATTAAAATAGCTACGGGAAAGAAGAACAAATGGGTGGGGGAAAGGCTACGTTAATATGAACGAAGAGAATATATTATTAGAGTGAGTCGAATACTAAGGGTCGTGGTTCCAGTGGAGCTGGGGCCGCGACACATCCCGTTTGAGACAGCATCGCCAAAACTGCAAATAACAATTCAAAATCTTGATAAATTTTTTTTTATAATTTTCAATGAAACAGCAGAATAGTATACTGTTTCATGTCGAAATCGACAAAAAAAACGAATTTGGTTTTATTACCGTAGCAGTATTTTCAATCCAACAAAATTGATATATTTTCTTCACTGCTGTCCATGTCTCTATGTCGAAACTTGAAAAAATTGGATTATGGTTTTTTTTACTAGAGCAGCTATAATAAAGCAAAATCAATTTTTCATAATTTTCCAAAAAATAACAATTTTACTGCTGTACATAAACACATCTGAACTATTTTTCTCCCGATTTCCCTGTTCCATTCATCACTTTTGAAATCAAGGCTTGTATTTGGACTGTGATTTTTTCAATTCTTGATGAAACAGAGAAAATTTTACTGTTTCATGTCGATTTTGAAAAAAAATTATGTGTCGATAAATACTCAAAAACTTGAGAATTTTTCTTTTAATCTTGAATGAAACAGCAAAAAAGATTACTGTGTCATGTTGAGATTGAAGTATTTATTGGTTTTTAGTTTTTTACTGCAGCAGCTAAATAAAGTGCCAATACAATTTTTTGAGACTGTTCCAAGAAAAAAAAATTTCAATTCTTGGTAAAACAATGAAAATTTTACTGTTCCATGCAGATTATGAAAAAAAATTGATTACTTTAATGTGTCGATAAATATTCAAAAACTTGAAAATTTTTCTTCCGGTTTTCAATGAAACAGCAAAAAAGTTTACACTGTCATGTCAAATTTGAAAAAATATCGATTTTGTTTTTTTTAACTGTATACATTATATAAAGTGAGTAAAGTTGTCAGGAACTGATTCCAAAAAATAATTTTAGTACTGTGTTTTCAGACCATGAATTATTTTTCTCCTGATTTCCTGGTTTCATTGATCACTTTTGAAACAGTGAAAAACTATTATTTCATCAACACAAACATTTCAAAATTAGGTATTTTTTGTTCAATTTTTGATGAAACAGTAAAAAAAAATTTTTTTTTACTGTTTTATGTCAAATTGGAAAAAACTATAATTCGGTTTATTTTCAGTGATTCCAAAAATAAATTCGATGCTATCAGGTTGGAAACAAAGCCTCATAATTTCTTTTAATTCTTGTTAAAACATTGATAATTTTACTGTTTCATGTTAAATTTGTAAAAAAAAAATCGGTTTTTTGGTTTATTTGCTTCCACATTTCTTCCAAATTCCACAAGATTGCTTTAGGAAAAATTATCTTTACTGCTGTATATATGCACCCCTATATAGTCCCCCTTCTTTCTCAAATCCCCCCAAGAAATGCTCCTTCCCCCTCCAACGCCTAATCTGTCAGCGGAACGCCGCACCGTCCAAACACAGCCCCACCTTCCCTCCCTCTTTTGTGTGCTTAACTGAATTTGGACGTGTACGTATATACCCTGGTGTATGCATATAACCCAGTAAATTTTTTTTATTGTTTTAACAAAATTTTTTTTTTGAAAAATCCCTGGAACTGAAGATTCAGGAATTGAAAAAAATGGTTTTTTGGATGAAACAGTAAAAAAAATTGGGTGCGAAAATCGGCCGAAAATGTGTTGTTTGTTTTTCGATTCCGTATCGAATTTCCTGTTCGAAATGTGAAATATCCTTGGAAATTTTCTGCGCGCTCGGATCAAAAACAAATTTACGCGCATTTTTTTACTGTTTCAAGGGAGCAATTTTTGGGGATTTCATGGGGTTTTGGGGTTTCTTATGCGTTTTTGAGGTGATTTCTTGGCCATTTTTAGGCTGTTTTCAGGCTTTTTGGGCCGTTTTCCGGATAGCTTTAGGTTTTTAGCCCGGTTTTGAGACTCTTTCCAGACTTTGTTTAAACCTATTTTAGGCAATTGTCAGCTATTTCTGGGCTATTTTCAGACTGTTTCTTGGCCGTTTTCAGACTGTTTTCAGGCTGTTTTTTGGCCATTTTTCCCTTTTGTTCAAGCTGCAGGCCATGTTCACTTCACTTTTTACTATTTCAGGCCTTTTCTAGGCATTTTTTTCTGCTTTTTCCAAGCTGTTTTTAGCTATTTTGGTCATTTTCTTGAAAATATTCTGGACACTTCCTTAATTTTTTTTTCTTTTGGTTGCTTACTATTTCAAAATTTTGGTGTATTCATTTCCGGACCCCATTAAAAAAATGTATTTCTCAGCGGAAGATTTTTTTCTATTTTGAAACAGTTTTTTTTTTCAAATTCACTGTTTCAAAAAATTTTGCAGCCCTCTTATGAATCTTTTCCGATAATTCTGCTTGACTCATTCCTTCAACTTTCGAGAAAAATTCAATTCGTACATCGGGACATTAAAAGAACATTTCCCAGGTCCCCCTGAAACTAGGGCAACATTTTTTGAAACAGCAATTTTTTTATTAATTGAATTCATTGAGGACCGAAGAAAAAGTATAATTTCTGCCAACTTTTAAAAGTCTGAAACAGTAAAAAATCTGGTTCATAGAAAATTATTCAGTTCAAAGTTGTTTTACTGTTTCAGATTTTTTTTCAGAAAAAAAACTAAATCCAATACAACACTAAAATCTTGTAATTTATGCGAGGTAGGCACCGCCCACTTTTTGCAATATAGTTTTTTATCCTACTTTGTTGAATGAAAGCTGTTTTTTTTCCGATTTTGAAAAATGTTTTCAAATTGTCCATGGAGATGTACACAATGAGGAAATGTTTCCTAGAAACCCTGAAGGAAAATCAAAATTTTTTGAAACAGAAAACATCTTCTCAGTTTGTTTATGGAGATTTCACAATGAGGCAATAAAAAATGTTTCCCAGACCCTCTGGAAGCCGGCTATATTTAAAACCCAAAAAACTGTTTTTGAGCCTTTTTGGTCATCCCTAAACTGGTTCGAACCTTCAATGTCAATTTCTGGCGATTTTTAGACTTTCGAAAGACTTTTTGGTTCTTTATGATTTAACGGGTGTTTTCGAAAATTTGAGAACTAACGGGTGCAATCGGGAAAAAGGTGAATTAACGGGTGCAAACAAATTTTTGAGAATAAACGGGTGCAAAGAACTCGTCTTATAGGTTTTCTTCAGAAATCACCAGGAGTGTTGTGGACACTCCGTATTCCATTTTTCGTTGATTTATACCATATTCTTTTCATTTTTCTTCTCACTTTTACATTTCAATTTTTCCGAGACTCAACAAAAGTTTTCCAGACCGATTTTCGCTCCAAATTTTGTCGCCTGGGCCGTGTTATTCCCAAGCCTGGTTCAGTAGTAGTGTTTTACGCTTTCGAAGGGTGAAGCAAATGGACCACTAGCAGAACAGGCTTAGGAAACACAAAAAAAGCGAGCACAAAATCAAGTAGGAGGAGTATCACAAAATATTTCTGTTTTTTTTTGATGGGACCTTTTTTTTCGATGGGACCTCTAAACTAGGGTAGAATCTAAAATTCTTG
>GL380068.1:76505-97914 GCA_000143925.2 Caenorhabditis brenneri
GCAACTGCGACGCTTCGCAATTATGACATTTCGAAACCTGACACTTCGAAACTGTGACGTTTCGAAACCTGACGTTTCGCAACTATGACGTTTCGCAACTGGTACGGGATATCTAGAAACGTATATATGGCCTCAATAAACGCATTTCATCGGTCGCGAAACGTCATAGATGCGAAGTGTCAGGTTTCGAAATGTCATAGTTGCGAAACGTCATAGTAGCGAAATGTCTGGTTGCGAAACGTCACAGTTTCGAAATATACGTCAGTTGCGAAATGTCACAGTTGCGAAACGTCTAGTTGCGAAGTGTCGCGGAGCCGCTTTATGAGTATGAACTAGAGAGAATAGTTATAGGGCCTTTATTTGGACCCTCTTTCATATCTTGGGACCTATTTTGATGGGACCTTTTTTTTCGATGGGACCCCTAAACTAGGGTAGAATCTAAAATTCTTGAATCATATACTCTGTTCATGCACTTGTGTCTGTTGACAAAAGATTATGAGTAGTGATAAGAAAATAAAAATGAAGGAAATAGCAAAAAAATACAGTATAAATGAACAAAAAATGGAATACGGAGTGTCTACAACACTCCTGGATGATTTCTGAAGAAAACCTATAAGACCAGTTCTTTGCACCCGTTTATTCTCACAATCAAAAATTTGTTTGCACCCGTTAATTCACCTTTTTCACTATTGCACCCGTTGATTCTCAAATTTCCAAAAACACGCGTTAAATCATAAAGAACCGACTTTTTTTGCTATGTCATGACTTTCTGAGGCTAACTTCAGAATTTTTCTGCTTATTCCTCTTGAAATTTTTTCACTGTTTCGAGTATCGGCTGTTAGCTTCTCAAAATTTCATTGAGTTATTGCGTATGCAGTTTTATATGTAAATTTTTTTGAAACAGAAAGAAAATTAGGAAATGGAAAGAGAATGTTTCTACTGTCTTCAAAAACATTTCATTTCGAGCACTCTCATCTATCCATGGTCAGGAAACATCATCAATATTCCCAGGATCAGTCGTTTTCTGAATTTATTTTGAAACAGTAAAAATTGTTTTTTCCTTGTTTTTTCTTCTGAAACTTCGAGATCATTGAAAAAAGTGTTTTTTTACTAATAGTACTTTTTCATTCCGAAATTCGGGGGAAAAAATCTTAATCATTACATCCTGACATCAAAGAAACACTTCTAATTACCCCTGGAAGAAGGAAGAAATTTTTGAAACAGTAGAAAAAACATTTTTTTTTTTTTGAATTTAGTCAAAATGAATTCAAAGAATATAGGCTCCGCCCACATTCTCAAATATGAGTTCAGAGAGTTTTGGAAAAGAAGAAAGTTTTTAATGTTTCAAAAATATAACCGATATAAAATACAAATCTCAAAAGCGCTAGAACGTTGGAAAGTATTTGAAAATAGGCCCCGCCCACTTTCTTATGTATCGCTTCCCAGGTAATTTTCACCGAACTCATTCAGAAGGATTTGCACTATTCAATTTAATAAATTCCAAGATTGGTTTTTTTTCCAAAAATGTTCTTGTAACAGTAAAAAAAAACTTTTTTCCAAGTGATTCTTCTAGATACCTGAAGGCAAGTTTTCTGATTTTTTGAAATTACTCGCAAAACAAGAACGCTAATAAATTTCAGTCAAAAAGACATTGAATTTGTTTGAAATAGTAAAAAAAAATTCCTGAATTTTCATCAGGAACTCAACAATAGCTTTCCTAGTTAAGGCTATTCGTTTACAAACCAATTTTGCAGTAAGAACCAAATTTTGAAACAAAAATTTTGAAACTGTAATTTTTTTTTCGAAATTGGGGATAATTCAGTACAAATTTCTGTGAAAATAAACTCTACTCACTTTTTCAAATCTGGAACTGTGCACTTATACTGTGAATATATACCAATAAAAAGTCACAGGAAAACTTCAGCTTTGAAAAAAAAATTGACTGTTTCGAAAAATTTTCCACTGAAGTCAATCTTGAAATATGATGGTTTTTGGCGAAAAGGTTATGCCTACTTTTTTTTAAATTTTTCTTCCCAATAGTTCTTACCAAGCTGATTGCAAAAACTTATCAATTTTAGCCAGAAGCAAAAGTATTAATTTTAGCCAAAAATGCCATTTTGCAACTTTTTTCTGAAACAGTAAAATAATTTGTTTCCTTTTTCCTGAAATTTCGAAAACATTTTTTTGAAATAACTTTTCCTACTCGTCCAACATCCCCCATAACCCCCCAGAAAAAAGCAATTATTTTTTGAAACAGTAATTTTTTTTTTATTTTTTTTTTTTAAATTTCTTTTGAAACAGTGAAAAAAATTCAGAATTTTAACCAGAACTTAAAAACAATGTTTTTTTAAAGAATTTTTTTGTAGGTGTACAAACCTATTTTACCGATTTTCTGTAATTTTTTTGTACAGTGAAAACCATAGCTGCAATTTTTTTCATTTTTGAGTCGGCATACAGCAGTGGTGATCGATACTCGGTGATTTTTTTTCTGGAGTAGTAAACACAAAATTCTTATCGGGACCCTCCCCTGAGATGATTTTCTTGTATTTTTTTTGAAACAGTGAAAAAACTTTTTCCTGAAAATTTTATTGAAAATCGCTTTGCTCCATAAACTAGTTTCAACTAGAAATCAATTTTTCAATAGTTTTTTTTTTGAAACAGAAAAATATTTTTTTTTAACAATTTATTCTGAAACATTAGGAGCGCTAGGAAAACTAGTGCATTAATCTTCAACCAAAAACTTTTTACTCGAAACAGTAAAAAAAACACTTCCAAGATTATCATTTTTATGTCTGTATACAGCAATTTCATCCTGAAATCTATTTTCGGTATTTTTCCTGGAATCAGTGAAAAAATCCATCAGACGAACTTCCAATCCCGAGCCTGCTTGAACCGATGTTATTGAATTTTTTTGAAACAGTAAAAAAAATTTTTTTCGAATGTGAACTTGTATTGTTGAGCAGTTCAACCATAATCAAACACATTTTCTGAATATTTTCCGAAACAGTAAAAGTTGTTTTTTTTCCTGACCCAAAATTCTTTTTGTTCATGTCCTTGGTCTCCCCCCTAGCCGAGTAAGCCTAAGCCTAAGCTTAGGCTTAACATTGTTTGGCAGTATGTATATTTCTTAAGACAATATACCGACCATCACCCCCCTCGCCGGGGGGTGATGGGGAAAGGAGGACAGATCAAATAAACAAAAATTTTTGATTGACACTCCTGTGAGAGACACTCCTGAGCCTAGAGATATACTGTGATTGTGTAGAAACTGGTGAATATATGGAAAAGGAAAAAAAAAAAGTTTCGTGAAAAAATTTTTTGAAACGGATAAATAAAGGAAAATTAGTTTTTTGGACCAAGAAAAAATTTAATGATTGGCATACGAGTGCAAATGCATGATATTTTATTTAAAATTGATCAAAAAAATTTTGAAACAGTAAAAATTATTTTTCTGGAACAGCAAACACATTAGGATTTGAACATCTGAGTTTGACAATCTACAACAACTGCGACCGGTACCAACAGTGTATAAGTCATTCGAAACTGGTCAAGAAAATTTTGAAACAGTAAGAAAAATTTTTTGCCATTATCACTTTTTTTTATGACCGGAATTGCGTTTTGCGTCGTTTTCCGGTATAAAACAATAGGAATTTCGGGTGAAACAGTGGAAAAAATTTGTTACCATTTTGAAAGTTTTCAAATTTTAGGTTCTATTTTCGAGAATTTATAAATTTCTATTTTTTTTCTGTTTCTCCTTCTATTTTTTCACAAAATTTTTCCAACTTATTCTTCTCACTCATTAATCATTCTTATATATAAAACGCAAGCGAATTTTGTCCGGATGTCCGGATGTCCGCCACATGGGAAGAAAGAGGAAGTTCACGAGCAAAACTTGAACTTGGGACCTTTTGAACAATAATCACGTGTTTTCCCTACTGCGCCAAAACCGCACAAAATTAATGGAGCAAAAAGAAAGACAAAAGAAAGCTCACGTGAACACGCCGAATCAATTTGAACTTTTGTGAAAATGACATTTATAGTGAGCGGCGTAGCCGCGAACAGTCCAGACTGCAAATGCGCCGAAGGCGCAGGGGCAGTCTGGTTCAATATAAGAGAAAAATGAACCAAATTTTTTTTGAAACAGTAAAAATTCAATACTGCGAAATATAGGAAAACTGTTACCCAACAAAAGGAGGTTTCAAAAATTTTTTGTTAGAAAATTTTGAAACAGTGAAAAAATTTTTAAAAAAAGTTTTTTTCCTCGAAGAATTCGATGTTCCACTGATTTATTTTTTCTTCGAGTGAAATGGTTTTTTTTTTTGGAACAGTAATTTTTCAAGAATGGTTTGGATTTTTGCGTGATTGCTTGATTGTGTTCTTAGAAAATTTTGAAAGCAGAATTTTTTACTGTCTCACAAAAACTAGCAACGATTATGGTAATGAAAACTAGTGCTTTTATTCTGTTATTAGAATTTTTTTGAAACAGCAAAAAAAAAATTTCAGAAAATGTTACTGTTTCCACCAGACTCAATTCATTTTTCTAATTCAACAAATTTTTGATCATCTCTTTTTGTGAGCCAACGCAATTGCTCAGAATAAATATCAGAAATAAATAATTATGGTTTCCCAGTTAATAACCAATCACTGTTTTTAATACTGACAAAACTAGAAAATATTTTTTGAAGCAGTAAAAAAAGTTCGCTGTTTCCTCTAAAAGAAACACTTTTCCGACATTGCACAAAATAAAGCTTTCAAATGGATTTTTCTACTTTAGGAAATTTCATGATTATCACTTATTTCTTTTTTTCCTGTTGTTCATAATCAAGAGCTTTCCGATATAAAAAGAACTATCCAATGTTATCAAGTATCGAAAATTAGAAGAAAATTTTTTTTTTGGAACAGCAAAAAAAACACTGTTTCTTCCAAAATGTACTTTTCTGAACCTCCAATTTTCATGTTTTGTCGATATTTCCCAACAACTCAGGCTAACCTATCGAATCTTTATCTTCTGTGAAAGTTTTACAGCTTCATTCATGAAAAATTGAAATTGCTCAGAATAAAGAAAATTCCAAAAAGACAGTAAATTTCAAAAAATAAAACTTATAACGAATTAATTTTTGAAACAGTAAATTCACACGGAGAAAATAGTGGCTCAGAATAAGAATGTTTGAATCATTCAGACTTTTTTTAAAGGCGCATGTGCTTGGTCCCACGACGAAAAGTGACTGCCACCACTGTTAGTGTGGCAATTCGTTACGAGGCCAACTCCATGCGCCTTTAAAAAAGCCTGAATGCGTACGGTACATTTATAATACGTTTTGTGGACGATTGTATCAATAAATTTTCTGTTTTTTCTTCACTTGAAGATCCCATCTAAAACTTTCTATTTTCTAAGAAAATTTTTTTCATGAAACAGCAAAAAAAACATCCCTCTTCTCCAAATTTCCCTATTTACCCCTCCATTCCATCAGTAATAATAATAATAATAAAAGTTCGTGAACCCCTTCCCCCGATTCCAAAAGTCGGCAACTCTTTCCCTTTAAACTGTCTATATTCCATTCATTATTTACCCAATTTCTTCTCGGCGTCTCTCATTTTTGTGTACTCTCTCGTCTGGAGTGACCACCGCACCCTCTTCAACCACCACCACCCCTTAGATGACCAAAAATATAGGTAAATACTGTAGATTTACCTCTCTTTTGGAGGGGAGGAATGAGCAATTGAGGAGAAAAGAGAAAGTGTATATATATTTCTTATCTTTTATTTTTACTTTGGTATATACAGGCTGTAAATTTTTTTTTGAATTTTTTTTGGCCCGGGAAATTTTTGATGCTCATTTTTTTGCTGAACGATTTTGTTGTAATCTAAATTTTTTTTCCCGAAATTTTTTTCTTAACTAACTTTCATTTGATGATATATACTTTTCAATCAATTCTCACTTTTCATTTTTCATTTTTACGAAACCAACGCTTTTTTTTTGCTCTTTTTACTGCTGTAATTTCCGTCTTCATGGGAAAGTGGGCGGAGTCTAACTTTCAAAAAATTTTCTCTAACAACTATCAAAGCATCAAACCATCCTGACTATGGTTTTGAGGAAAAATTTTTAAAACAGTAAAAAATTTTTTGACATGTTTTCTTACTGTTTCAAGAGAAATTTCTATCTAAACAAAAACCGTGTCCATAATTCATCTCACAAGATGTAACGGTTTTTTCCCAGAAATTTTTTTGTTAGCCTAATTTTCCCCCTCGAAGTTTAATTTCGGATTTTTCACTTTCTGGAAAAATTTTGAATTTTTACTGGTGTATGTATCCAGCTGGAGTCTCCGGATTTTCTAATTCAATTTTCAAATTTCGGTGTTCATGAGAGAGTAGGCGGAGCCTAGGCTTTTTAGTTTTCCAAATTTCTTATCGAAATTTTTTCATCAATTACTTTACGAAACTACTACCACTACCTTAGGTTCGATTTTGAGGAAAAAACTTTGAAACAGTAAAAATTTTTCAGAAATGATTTTTTACTGTATCGAAAACACTTCACAATTCTTTTCATAAAAGTAGGCGGAGCTTATTTTTGAGAGGACTAACTGTCCTGTCGATTTTTTTCCCATTAGTTAATTAGTGGTATAAAAACTTTTCTGTTTCGAAATTTATTCATAACTTTGGACTAAATTGATTGAAACTTGATAATCCTTCACTCCTTCCTTCGGGTTTTATTTGAGTTTTTGGCTCTTTCCGGTTTTAGTGGTCCAATAGGCAAATCAATGGTCCCATAGGACCAGCTGGTCCCAAAAAAGCACAATGGTCCCATAACAAAATGGCTGGTCCCATGAAGACTGGTCCCAACAAGACTGGTCCCATAAATAGAGTGAGAGTCCCACTATGGGACCTCTGGTCCCATCTTCACTTATTTTTTTGAGGGCAGTATTTCACAACTGACATAGAAAATTTATCGCCTCTTTGGGCTCTTATCCGTTTGGGCACATAAAACCTAAGCCTTTGGCAGAGACGGGTACCATATTCTGTGAATTGAGGTGTGTGTTTCCTAGTCCCGTTTTCGTAACAGGGTTTTACGCTTGTAAATTTGGAGTGAAAAGTGAAATGCTGTATGATTCTTGGAAAAAATTAAGTCGTGTCGTTTGTTGTGTTTTCTAAATGTTGGCCCATTTAATTCATTATTTGAAAACGTTACAACACGACTATTGAACCAGGCTTAGGAAACACATGGCCGAGGTGACAAGATTCTGAGCACAAAGTCAGAAACTTTGTCATCCTCGAATACCTTCACTCAACTGAACTATCCTAGGTCACCAATCCCTAAACTTTAAAAAAAGGAAAACATCGATAATGAGATATATTTGGAACGAGTATGAACCAGTCGGTGGCGCCGCCTACGGCGGCTCACCTCCTTTTTGTTCGTCGCTGCGCTCCTCACCGGGGGGTTTTATGTATATTATTTCATAAAATTCGAAACCCCGTTAAAATAAGTACGTTTTTGGAAGCTTCTGAAAGTTTCTAGAAGTTTCTGGAACTTTTGGAAGTTTCCGGAAGTTTCGAGAAGCTTCTGGAAGTTTCTGAAAGTTTCTAGAGGTTCCTGGAAGTTCTAGAAGCTCTGGAAGTTTCCGGAAGTTTCGAGAAGTTTCTGGAAGCTCTGGATGTTTCTGGACTACTGTAACTACCGTAATCCTACAGAAATTTTCACCATTTTTTGTTGGTGTGCTATTGGTGTCCCGTAGATACCACATGCAAAAATCTGAATAATTCCGTTCGTTCCGAACACGTTTTCAAAAAATGGTTTACTGTAGCTACCGTAATCCTACAGTAACCCAAGCTCCAAACGGTATAGAACCGAAGCGCTCGGGGACCTATGACTACGTGCCAAATATGATACCAAACGGTTGAGGGGCTCAAAAGTTATTCAGTGATAAGCGCTGGACAGACTGACAGACAGAGCTTGCCGCTTAGTATATAGAAGAGATATTTTCATGCAACTCTTCTTATTTGCAAAATATCAAATATTCGAAAGCGAAGGTCCCAAAAACGGTGTCCCAAAAATGTTTTCCTTCTTTTACGCTACAGTTTATGGGACCACTGGTCCCAACATTGGACCACCGGTCCCACTATGGGACCGTGATTTCATTGATGGGGCCACTAGGTACCAGCTGGTCCCATATGGGACCTTGCTTTCCTCCCTTGGGACCATTATTCTCGACTTGGGACCAGTGTTTCCACCATTGGGCCAGCGATTTGCCCATTGGACCACTAAAACCGGAAAGAGCCGAGTTTTTAATCATGTGGTTTACTGTCTCAAAAAAAGTTTATAGCAAAAAATCCTGTCTATAACTTAGTATACAAGGGCGGAAAAAACTTTACGCTCACTGAAAAAACCTTTTTAAAATAAGAAAAACTGTTGATTTTGGCTTAACGGTAATATTCTTATAATAAGTTGAATTTTTGGAAATAAATTTTGAAGCTGTAAAAAAAACTTACTGTTTCAATTTTTTCTTTTTTTTTTCTCAAAAAATATTTTCAACACTAAATTTTCTTCATGCATATCTTTCACACTGTTCCAGAAACTTGCCATTCCTTTCAGGATTATTGTTTTCCTAACTCTCTTCGAAACGTCAGTTGAAAACATTTTTTACTGTTTCAATTTTTTCTAGTTTTGAACAGGATTTTCAGAAAATTGATTCAGAACCTTTATTTTCTTGAGTTTTTTTAAAAGTATCACGTCAAACTTAAATCATTAATTCTGAGCTATGAGTGTCCCAAGAAAATTTTTACCGTTTCATTTTTTTGGTTATTCGACGAAATTACTAGAAAACTGATAAGACGGACTTTTTTTGTAGTTTCAATACATATTTTCTCTCAAATATTCTCGAGTTGCAAACTGTACCATTTGTTCTGAGCAATGAATTTACCCGAACGACTTTTGAAACAGTAAGAAAAAATATTTTTCACTGTTTCAAAATTTTTTTTTTGGTTTTGTTCAGGTTTAACTTAAATTTGATGAGAACAACTTTTCTGATATTCGAATACTTATTTTCAAGATTAGTGTCCTCAAATATCACTTTGTACCAGTACTATTAGTTCTGAGCAATAAGTTCTCCATAATGACTGTTGAAACAGTAAGACAATTATTTTTACTGTTTCAAAGTTTTTTTCCCAATTGCCTAGTTGTTTCCATAACCTTGGTAGCAATCATATATTATTAAAAAATTGTTTATGTTTCAAAAAAAAGTTTTCAAACAAAACAGCTTTTTCGTCATTCAATATAGGTATCACGGCAATACGCCACGATTCATTTTAGAATGAATAAGGTTTTTTAATGTTTAGGACTGAAGATCTATAATTGAATATACATTTTTTATTTTATGGCAAATAATTTCTGAAACAGTAAAAAAATTTACTGTTCTAATTTTTTCTGATTTTTTTTTCGAAAAACATTTAAGATATTCCTCACGTTTTACTTTTTCTAGAATTGCATTCGCATTATTGATAGCTTCGCCATCTTTATCTTGAAAACCGTTTTTTTTGAAACAGTAAAAAAAATTACCGTTTCAATTTTTTTCGTTATTCGACGAACTTATCAGAAATCTGATAAGAAAGGTATATTTTCTAGGTTTCAATACATAAATATTTTTTTGGAAATTCTCAAGCATATCTACAACTGTATCATTAATTTTGAGCAATGAGTTCTTCAAAAAAAAATTGAAACATTAAGAAAAAATATTTTTCACTGTTTCAAAGTTTTTCCCGAATTATATAACTGTTTCCATAACTTTGGTAGATTTCAGGTCCAATTCAAAAAAATTTTACTGTTTTAAGAAAAATACATTCTAATAAAAAAAACTTGCTCTTCATTCACTGTTTCATTGGGTAAAGACTGATGAACACGTTTCTTTCGTTCAGAATTGATCAGAAATGTATGCTGCTTTTGGACTGTCAGCACCATTGACGAAAATGATGAATTCATCAAAATCAATTTCGAAACAGTGAAAAAGTTTTTCCTGTTTCAAAATTTTTTGCGCTTTTCGACTTGTTTCCATAACTTCGTTCCCACTCTCAAATATTTTTTTTGCTATTTTTCGATTAAAAAAAAATTGTTCTGTTCCAAAAACTCATTTCCTAAAAACTCTTCTTCTGTTAAATTACTCTCAGCTTTCCAAGGGTTTTTGACAATTTTTCAGCTTACCGATTATTTTTATATTGGCGATCTAGTGAAGATGGAAAAGATCACTGACTAGGAAAAATATTTTGAAACAGTAAAAATTTACTGTTTCAAATTATTGAATAATTGAAAAAAGAGATTTTGAGAACCAATCAGCAGATACGATAGTCGCAATAAAAAAAGACTTAAATCATATAGTAATTACCGAAAATGACCAGTCTCCTCGAGCTTCTCGATTTCCGAAAGAACAATTTTTTAATGTTTCAAAAATCTTCAAAGGCCCTCTTAATTTGAAATTCAATATTCCGATGGAAAGATAAGAAACTAACAAAAAAGTTCTGAATATATCTGAAAATCGTTCATTTTTTTTACTGTTTCATCTTTGAATTTTTTCTTTTTTCGAAATTTTTTCTTTTTTTTTCGATTAGGAAGACCAGTTCCCACAATGATTCGGATATCACAAAACGACTTTTTTATTGTTTCAAAAATCTTGAAAAGGCTTTCTATCAGGGGATTTTTTAATGGTTCCGACCCAGTAGTAAAAATAACAAAAACTTGAGACAAGGTTTTTCGCGAAATAGTAAAAAGTTACTGTTACAAATGTTTTGAAAATTTGAAACAGCAGCAAATAAAAATCAATTCATAGTCCAAGAAATGATTTTACTTTAAAACTGATCCACCCGTGAAATCATTGTTATTGACTTGCTTTTACGAATTTTCAAATTTTCAAGAAAAATCGTTCTCTAACTCATTTCTAGCTTTCTAATCATTTCCGTAACTTCGATAACTTCTAGAAGTTAGCTGATCCGGGCATTACAACAAATTAGTAACAAGGATGCAAAAAGCTGAAAAAAAACAATGTTTTTTAGGAACAGTAAAAAATTGTCCTGTTCGAAAAAAGCAATTGATTTGTGTTCAGACTGCAATGACTTTTACGGAATTCAAGATTTCTGAAAAAAAATAATTACTGTTCCAAATTTTTTTCAGTTTTCTAATTATTTCCATATCTTCAGTGACATAATACCCTGTTTTCGAGTCTTCCAAATTTCCCAAATTTGAAAAAAAAATTTCGAAAATCAATTACAAAAAAAAACGTTCTCATAATTTTTCTCACTTTTTGAACCGAAAACTGAAAGTTTTGTTGCTATGAAAACTAGCCCGAAACATGTTCGAAAACCAGAAGATCCCCTATTTTTTTACTGTTTCATTCCAAACATGTACTGTTTTAGTGCAAAAAGTGGCACTAACCATGTCTCCATCATCCCGTAAAGTAAATTTTAGTTCGATGTTCTCTACCCGATCCAAACATTACTGTTTCAAAATTTTGAAAAATCGAAAAAAAATTTTTTTTCAATAGATAACCAGCTCACGAACTTGGAAAATTTAAAAATATTTCAAAAAAATAATAAAAAATTGATTTTTCATTGTTTCGTACTGACACTGAAAATGACAAGTTTTCATGGATTCCTAGATATTTCAATAATTTTTTTCTACCAAAACTTGATAATTTATGGCTGGTTTGCCTATTTAAAATGGCCGAAAATGGGTACGAAAACCTGATTTCTTACTGTTTCATCTTGAAATCCCACTACTCTAGAACAAAAATTGGCACTCACTCTATCGTTTTTGTTCATTTATTCGAAATTTCCCAAAATAATTAGTTCCCCAAAATCCAAAGAATTCTCATGTTCCGAAAATTTCTTGTTCATTCACATAATTCCATGTTTCCTCTATTCTATTTGAGCATTGTTCCAAGTTCTTCTACCCAAGCATACACAAACTCCTAATCTCCTTGTCCTCCTTCTTACAGTCCCCCTCCGAATTGCTCATCCTTATTTCGTGTGCTCCGTTTGGCTTAGGCGGGGGGCACCCCCCGCCGCCTAAGCCGCTTTGTTCTATTTTCTGCCCATATGTTTTCAGGCAGGAATTTTAGTAGTTTTACGTTTTGATGGAAATATATTTTTGCACATTTTTCATGTTCTAAAACAGTAATTTTTGGGGTGGAACAGGGATTTTTTTTCTATTTTTTTTTCCAAACTGATTACGGAATAGTTGCGGAACCGCCGATTTTGGTGTAGAACAACGATAAATTTCCAATGAAGCAGTAAAAAAAAATTATTTTGTAGAATTTTTTGTGTTTGTGTGTTTAAGCTACTGTAATTTCTTAGTCCAAATCAGTAAACTTTAGGGATGAATCGGTGAAAAATTTGTATTTTATGGAATTTTTTTCCTGTTTTCTGGTTTTTTAAACCGATTTTTTATCTGTTTTCATAGGGGAAATAAACGTGAAACTACCACTTTTAGGTCCAAAACAGTTTATTTTTGAAGTGAAACCGTCAATATTATTCGTGTTAGGGAACGCATGCTTTTTTGTATACTCTAATAAACGTCCGGGGAGAAACGGTAAAAAAATGGCTCCATGACATTTCGCAACTAGACATTTCGAAACCAACTATGACGTTTAGCAATTGGCAAAAAATAGCTAAAAACACGTGTAAGACTATGTTTGAGGTCTTTTGACGTTGGCTGCAAAACGTTTAGTTTCAAAACCTCTAGTTGCGTAGTGTCGCGGAGCCAAAAAAGTTTTTTCGATTATTTCTTTTTGAAATATGGAAAAAAAAGGAAAAACTGGTCGACCAACTCCGGGGTTTTGATCCAAAACAGTAAACCATTTGGAATGAAACAGTAAAAAACTTTGAGGATTCTCGGATTTTTTCAAAGCGTTTTTTCCACTGTTCTTCGGTTTTTGTGACAATTTTATATACTGTTGACAATTTCCTACTGACCAGGTACTTTTAAATGACGCACTGCAATTTTTTGTTTCGAATCAGTGAATTACTTGGAATGAAACAGTAAAAAAATTTTGTTTTTCCGGAAATTTTTTCTAGTATTGTTTTTAACTGATTTTTTGATTCCGGTATTTTTCGTACTAGTCTCATATAGCAGATGACTTCGCGCCCCATTGATGACGTCGTTCGCCACATTGAAAAAACTTGGCCAGCAAGCGCTTCCAGCCGAAATGGCCTAGCTTTTTCAGCGTGCCTGACGGCGTCATCAATTAGGCGCGTATGCTATATGAGACTAACAAAAGAGAATTTTTTACTGTTTCATATAACTTCTTATGGTTTTTTTCAACAACTACCAAATCAGTCGTCATAAATTAAATTTGAGATAAATTTGTGAAACAGTGAAAAAATATTATCAGGAGCGTTCCTTTCAACACTTTGAGATCGTTGATCAATCATTTTCTCCAATTTGTCGATTTTCAAAATTTTTGAAACAGTAAATATTTTTTACTGTTTCAAAATTTTCCAATGGATTTCTTCATTGATTATCAATTCAGTAAAATCGGCAAAATCAGAATAAAAAATTGAAATAGTAAAAAAATTACTGTTTCAAAAAATTTGTTCCTTTTTATCAATTCTTATTTGATCGCTTTAGTTGCTGCGGTTGTCATTCAAAACCCACGAAATAAAAAAATCCTCAAAAATAAGAAAAAAATTCTCAAAAATCACAAAAAAATGCTCCAAAAACCGTAAAAATTCGCTGAAATATCCCTTCTGGAAAAAAACCCCTTATAGAAGAGCAGGGGGTGGAGCTACCAAAAATTGGTCAACTACAATCTTGCTTAAAATAAAATTTAAAGCAATTTTTCTGTTGACAACTTTTCTCTAGTTCCGCCCCTTTTTGAGATATGCGCCTTCAATTATGGGCATGAGCCGGCCGACCTCCTCCTCCTGGAGGGTTCCCAAACTTTAAAGGCGAATATCTCAAAAGTGGGCGGAGCTAGAAAAAAAGTTGTCAACTGCAAAATTGCTCAAAATTCAATTCTAAACATCTTTGTAGTTGATAATTTTGCTCTAGCTCCGTCCCCTGCTCTTCTATTAGAGGTTTTTATCTGAAAGACCCCTTTTAGATGAATTTTCAAGCTTGTTCCCTGGTTTTTTCCCGATTTCCTTGTAAATTTCCCAAATTAGGGGCACCCCATTGTTCCCCCAAAAAGAAACCTAATCTGTCCATTTTCTTCTCGCGACGAGCATTGCTCAGAATAAAACGCGTCGTCTCTATTGACGCAAAACTATCCGTTTTTGTCTTCCCCCACCACCACTAATTACCCCCTCCATCTATTTACTTTTTGACCCGTGCTCACGAGAAACGAGAGAGTACGGGGGAAATGTGAGGGTGGTGAGAGAAAAAAAACAATGAAATGGTCATCTTTAACGAGGAGTGGTGGAAAAAAGGCTCGAAAACGACACAACAGTTTTGCACTTTATTTACACTGAGGTAACACTTGGGAGGGGGGGGAGACTCAGGGGGACGTGGGTCTAGGAGCTGAGGGCACTCAGCCCTTCCAATAGGAACTTATTGCCCATCCACTTGACAATGAACAAGACATGTTTTAAAGGGGGAGGATATATGTCATTGATACCTTGGGGCCCCCCTAGGCCCCCAAGGTTGGGGCCCAGGTTCCCTCAAATTCTTTTAGGCTTAAGCTTTTTGTTTGAGCACGCACTCCTCTGTCTTAGGTGGCGAAGCATCATTTATTTTCTCCCCCTCTCTCTTACCGGGGTGACCACTCTCTTAGGGTTTAGGATGGAATGAATTTTTGGGTGACACGCACGATTTTATTGATTTTTTGGGAATTTTTGGATTTTTTTTTCTTCTCCGAATTTTTTTCTCGACTTCTTGTGGATTTTTTTCTGGATTTTGAAATTGTTTCCAATAGTTTTTTCCCGCCGTTTTTCTGACAAATTCCTGATTTTTGAAATTTTATAAAAACGGAATTTTTCACTGTTTCGAAAAAATGGTTTTTGGAAATTTTTTTTGTTTGATAGCTTTTTTGATAGATTTTCCGTTTTGGAGAATTTATGGGACAAATCTGAGCACTCTGAACCCATTTTCTGGATATTTTTGTGTTATCCGGTTACTGTAGCTACCGTATCCATACAGTAATCCGAATTTTTTTCTCGACTTCTTGTGGATTTTTCTTCAGGATTTTGAAATTGTTTCCACGTTTTTTTCCAAAGTTTTTCCGAAAAATTCATGATTTTTGAAATTTTGAAAATTGAATTTTTCACTGTTTCAAAAAAAAAGTTTATCTGAAATTTTTGGATTTGGGGGCTCCTTTTTTTTCTTTTTTTCTATAGGAGAATTTTCACTGTTACAAATTTTTTCTCGATCGTATAAAAAGTTTTGTTTAGTAGTTTTGTAATTAATGATAGAAATTTTTTAACTCTTTCAAGAAAATATATTTTCTGGGAAATTTGGGGTTTTTCTGATCAGATCATTGAATATGGTTGCTGAGAGTTTTTTTTTTTGAAAAGTACGTGATGTTGGAAGATTTGAAAATTGAATTTTTTTGATTTTGAGCATTGAGCAATGTGAAAACAAATCTGGAACGCATTACTGTTTCAAAACCGTTTCCCTGACTTTGTTATTTTTGATACAGGAATTTTTTGTCATTATTCTGTTTTGTTTTGTTTTTTTTAATTCCTCGGTTCGGAGATCATAGAGTGGCTGGAACAATTTTTTTTCGGAATTCCTTTTTTTTTGGAATTTTTACGATACAGAAAAATTTTTTTTACAGTTTCAAAAAAATTTCTCTGGTTTTGAATTCTTTGGGTTTCTAATCCATCGATGATTTTGTAGATGTTCTAAATATTTTTCGCGAGTTTTGAAAGCTAATTTTCAAGACAGAATTTTCACTGTTTCAAACACTTTTTGCCTCAGTTCGTTTTGATTTTCTTTAGTTCATTTTGACCATATGGGCCTTTTTTATTTTTACAACTTCCGATCGATCATTAGCTCTGGAATTTTCTTTCTTACACTGTTTTATCTTCTGAAACAGTTATAAAATTTTTGTTACTGTTTCAAAAATTCTTAGACCTCCGCTTTCAAATTATTTGCTCAATCAGCCGTCCTTCTTTTTTCTTATTTTCCTCACAACCCATTTTTTTTACTGTTTCAACGTTCTCCCTATCGAAATTCTCATTCCTTCATTTTCAGTCAATCTCATACCTCGTTTGAGCTATTGAAAAAATGTCAACTACAAACTTATTTAAAATTAAATTCTGAGCAACTTCCCAGTTGACCCCTTTTTTCTAGCTCCGCCTCTTTTTGAGATATGCGCCTTTACAGTTTTGGGGACTACCTAGCCTTCGAGTGGTGGCTCACTAAGTTTAAAGGTGCATATCTCAAAAAGGGGCAGAGGTAGAAAAAAGTTGTCAACTGCAAAGTTGCTCCAAATTTAATTTCATACAACATTGTAGTGAATTACTTTTTTGTAGCTCTACCCCCTGCTCGTCTATTAGAGGTGTTTTGAGTGATGGTTCGTTTATCCTGGGTTTTCGTCGGTTTTCATGGATTTTTCTCGGATTTTTCTCATTTTTTCGTCTATTTTTCATATTCTCACATCAAAAAGCACTCAAAATTAAAGACTTTTTTTTGCAGTAATACCCCATATCACATGACCATCATCGAATAAAAATAATAATGAGACATCGACGACGTCTTCCATTTTCGATTTTCTTCCTGATTCTCACTGTTTCATCATCTGGAATTCGGGCACAAGAACCAAATATTTCGGATCAGCCGATTGTGTCGAATCATGCTCCGGTGCTCCAAGTCTCCAGTACAGAAGGATTTTTGGCTGAAACTGCTGAAATTGGGACGACTGTTAGGGTGTCCCCTAACAGTCAGTCAGAGTCATTGCAGATTCTGGTTAATGATGAGGATTTGGTAGGTGAAGCTCAAATCTGAAGAAATTAGGAAAAAAAAATTTTTTTTGAAAATTTTTTTTCTATTTCAAAAATTTTCTAGAAAATAATTTTCTGAAAAATTCTTTGGTATTCTGTTTGAACGGTTATTTTCATTGCACCTGTTTCAAAAAGTTTCATTTGCGGGCACTGTCTTACCGTAGGGTCGCATGCTAACTGCGTGGCGACTCAGTGATACGTAGGTATTTTTCTCAATTTGTTGAAAAATTAAAAATTAGGGCTCAATTTATTTTTGCATCATTTTGAATACAATATTGACAGAATATGATAGGAAGTTATTACTGAAAAATGCTCTGGAAATTTGGTGCGCGCGCTCCTTCGGCTTACTGTCGGGTTTTAAAGACGCAATATGAAATTTGTGATTACTACAAAATTATCCGTGTGAGATGGGGCGTAGAAGCCGAGAAAAAAAATTTTCGTTTGAAAAAGTTAACCATGTGTTCTAAACAGAGCATCCTATGGGAAAAAAGTTACCTAGGAAATTAGTTTTGAAACAGTAAAAAAACTTACTGTTTCAGATCTTTTTTTTTATTTTTGGAATTGTAAAAATGAAACAATCACTATTAATAACACTTTAAAAAAACTTCTGAAATTTTGAAACAGTAAGAATTTTTGCTGTTTCAAAAACAACCGGAATCTTTTTTTTTGGCTTTTGAGAATATTTTTGGTATTAATCTACATGCTAGCAACACTTTATGAAAAATTTTCTAAAGATTTTTTTTATTCAGAAACCGTCTTGTTTTACGTCATTTTTTCCATAAAACTCACTAGCAATATTAAAAAAACGGATTTTTACCAAAAAAATGTTTTTACTGTTTCTGAAACTTCCGGAAAAAAGTTTTTGAGAATATTTTTGGTACGATGTCGATAGATATTTTTCACTGTTTCAAAATTTTCTAGAAAATGATTTTTTGAAAATTCTTTGGTGTTTGATTTTTCAAACGATCATCAGCAAAAGTTCTTTGTTTCAAATTATATTTTGTTGGCCTACACAAAAAATTAGAACGATCACTTTCAAACCCACTCGGAAAATTTTTTCCAGAAAGTTTGAAACATCAAGAATTTGTTAAAATTTTTCGGACCATTTTTCACCTTCGAAAGTATTTTCAATTATTTGCTAGTATTCTAGGAAACAATAAATTTTCAAGTATTTGTTATTACAAAATTTTTTGAAACAGTAATTTTTTTACTTTTTCTAAAATTTTTGAGAAAAAAAATTGCTTAGGCTTTTTTAATAAAAAGAATGATTCCGAGGAAAGTACCTATCAAAAACAGTTTTCACTGTTTCAAAAAATGTAACTTTGAAAGTAAAATTTTTGTGACCAATTCGTGCCTTTTTTCGAAAGTACTCGAATAAGATACCCACTAACTTCTTTTTCAGAAATGTATTTTCTGAAAATTTTTGAAACGGTTTTCATTTTTACTGTTTCAAAAAATTGTATGCAGCTCGGAAAATTTTTTCATGTTATTAGCTTTCTGAAAACTTTCGAGAATTGCAATAGAAGCAGTGAACTGTAAAAAAACTAATGTTTGTTTTTCGGTTCATGTTACGGTCAACGCCTTAGTAATTTTTCTTTCTAAATTTTATTTTCTGAAAATTTTTGAAACAGTAAGTTTTTTTTACTGTTTCACAAAAAAATTATGCAGCTCGAAAGTTTTCTTCATTAATTGTTCTTCGAGTTCAGGAAAACAAAACATTTTTTTTCAATAACTTTTTCCCGAAAAACTTCACTGTTCAAAAAAAAAAGCTTCTGGTACATCATATGTCGTGAAACCAATTGATTGTGATAAATTCGTAACTCTTTTGGAATTAATGGAACAAGAAAAGCAAACAATTTTCTTTTCAGGACTTTGTTTTTTGAAAATTTTTGAAACAATAATTTTTTACTGTTCCAAAAACATTCATGCAGCTTCAAATATTTTGACATTCATTAATCTTCGTTTCTTTTCTGACGGAAAACATGAATCATCAAAACTTTTTTTGATTCAAGATTTTTTTTTCGAAAATTTTACTATTTCAAAATAACTTAATTTTTGCATTCATCAGCACTGAGTTACTAAACGATCCGTAAAGGTACTGGCAAAAAAACCTACTGTTTCAAATTTTTCAAATTTCAGACTTTAGGGCCATTTTTTGATTTATCTAAAATTCATCCGAAAATTATGCAGGAAAATTGGAACAATGAAAAAAAGTTGTTTTTTCGAACATGTACACTCATTAAAAAAAATTTCAACCACGAACTGTTTGACTGAGTTTCAATCAATTTTGCACCTCATTTAATTTTTTATTCAGAAATTTTGAAACAGTAAAAAATTGATTTGAAAAAATATCACTGTTCCAATATTTTTTATATTATAAAGGTATAATACGCATTCAGACTTTTTTAAAGGCGCATGGGCTTGGTCCCACGACGAAAAGTGACTGCCACCACTGCTAGTGTGGCAATTCGTTACGAGACCAACTCCATGCGCCTTTAAAAAAGTCTGAATGCGTACTGTACCTTTATAATAGTTTTTCTTTTTGAAATTGTTTTTAATTAGTGAATGCAATTTTAACAAGAAAAATTAACAATTTTTTTCTTTCAGAACTTTGTTTTCTCAAAATTTTCGAAACAGTAAATATTTTTAATGTTTCACAAAAAAATTATGCAGCTCGAAAATTTCCTTCATCAATTGTTCTTCGTGAATTTCGAAAAAAAAGATTTCTAACAATCCTGCAATTTTTTCAACTATTTTCCATTCTACGCACGAAATGGGACCAATAATTTTTTTCCAAATACCAATTTTCAAGTTTCACACTTTCGGGGTTTTCTTTTTGATTGGTCGGATGAATGTTCTCAAAAATTGCAAGAAAACTGAAACAATGAAAAAAAGTTGTTTTTTCGAAAATTTAGCTTCAAAGTCTTCCGATCACGGACTTCGATGCCCATCATTTTGACACCTCATCAAAATGTGTATGCAGAAAAATTGAAACAGTAAAAAAATTGATTTGGAAAAATTTCACTGTTTCGAAACTTGTAATCGTTTTTCTCCTTGAAATTGTTCTTAGTGATTGCAATTTCAACCATTCGGGTTCCTTCAAACTACAACTGTTAAACAAATTTTGAAACAGTGAAAAACTTACAGTTTCAATATTTTTTTTGTAATCGAACTTTCGGAAACGTGACCAATAAATTCTACCCCAAAAATTTATTCTGATAATTTTTGAAACCGTAAGAAATGACTTTCTACTGTTTCAAAGCTTTTGGTAGATTAAATGTCGTGGAATTTATAATTATTTCGGAATCAATGGTAGAAGTTCACTAACAATTTTCTTTCAGAAATTCCTTTCCTCGAAATTTTAAAAACAGTAAATATTTTTACTGTGTCAAAAAAAAAATTATGCAGCTCAAAATCTTTTCATTAATTGCTCTTCATAAGTTTCGGAGAGAATAAAACTTTATTTTTTATTCGAGAAATTTTTCCGAAGAAATTCACTGCTTTAAAATAACTCCATTTTTGTATTCATCAGCACTCAGTTACTGAAAAATTTGAAATTATCCAATAATTTTCTCAAATATTTTCGGCTAAAGTATTTTTAGTTTTACCAAGCAAAATCGAGCTAATAATTTTTTCCAAATACCACATTTTACGGAGAAAATTTGAAACAGTAATTTGGAAAAAAACCTAGTGTTTAGAAATTTCGCGATCACGGACTTGCCCATCATTTTTACACCTTATCAAATTTTTTTGAATCGGAAATTTTGAAACAGTAAAAAATTGATTTGGAAAAAAATTCACTGTTTCGAAATTTTTAATGATTTTCCTATTTGAAATTTTTTCTAGTAAATGACTACCTATGCTATGAAAATTGCTTCAAAACAATAATTTTTAAAGGAAGAGTTGGAAAAAGTTAAGGAATAGTAAAAAAAAAATTTCACTGTCTCAAATTAATTTTGTTTTAAATTTTAAGAAAGCTTGACAATCAGCGCATTCTGTGCCTCTTGAAATATTTTTTCAGAATTTTTGAAACAGAATTTTTGAAAAACCTTTTCTGTTTCTAACTTTATTGTAACTCATACGTCGGGAATCCAATTCATTACGCGGTTTTCAGCAAGATATTTGTTTGAAACAGTAAAAAAAAATTTTCATAAAAAAATTTTTTTACTTTTCAAAAAAAAGTTCCAATTTTGATATTAACTTTGAAAATCATTGATTCCTCTGAATTAACAATAGTTTTGAAAATTTTCAGCAACCCGGCATGCCTCCAGCCACCTACCAATACATCCTGACCGGCCTAGGGGCCACTATATTCGCCGTCGACCAGAGGGGATATGTCTATTTGAATGTGCCAAAAATCGATGCGGACCCACCAAATCCATCTACTTATCAGTTGAATGTAAGTGGGAAAATTCAGAAAAATGATCCAAAACCCATAAAAAGCAGTTGAAAACTGTTTTTTTTTGTCAATTTGACTTAAACCCCTTAA